>CM033473.1:284398263-284443977 GCA_019447015.1 Hymenochirus boettgeri
TCACCTTGTCTTGACTGTGTGGAACCTTCAGGATATTGACTTTCCTGTAGGACACTAGGTAGGCAAGACCCCCATTGAAAATAATATTTGCTGCCTTTGCCTGTTATTTGAAATGACAAACCAATTTTTACATCCTTTCCCTTTCCCTCCATGTTCTCCCCTTCCTTGCAGATACGTCATGATGGATCAAACAGTTACCGTTTGATGCAACTTGGATGTCTAGAGTCTGTGGCCAACTCTACTGTCGCCTACTCTTCCACATCTCCCCTAACTTACTCCACCACTGGTACCGAATTCACTTCTCCTTATTTCTCTACCAACCACCAGTACACCCCATTGCACCACCAGTCCTTCCACTATGAGTTCCAGCACAGCCACCCAGCAGTCAACCCAGATGCCTACTCCTTGAATTCCCTTCACCATTCCCAGCAATATTACCAGCAGATCCACCATGGGGAACCCACTGACTTCATCAACCTTCACAATGCCAGGGCTCTCAAGTCTTCTTGTTTGGACGATCAGAGAAGGGACTTTGGGTGTTTAGACGCCTATCGCAGGCACGACTTGTCGCTCATGAGTCATGGGTCCCAGTATGGAATGCACCCAGACCAAAGACTTCTACCAGGGTCAAGTTTAGGTCTATCATCTGCAGGAGGAGAAGATTTCCAGGTAAGAGGGGGAATGTGAAATACAATTGTGGATAGGATATGGACAGACAGAACATTCCATGGGAGATCTAGAAACAGGTTCCGTAATAAAGAACCAGATGCTTTTAGCTGGTGGCCACAAAGTAACAGAACGTTCCTGCCTTGGCACAATGGACAGTCAACAGTTTGGGGCGTGGTGGGACCTAGAAACCTCAATTCCAAATTCCTCATTATTCTACTGGGAAACGACAGAACATTCCAAGGAAAAGTTTCACAGGGGGAAATGGATTAACTTATTATTATAACTGGGATTTGTAATACTGTGACTATTATTATTATTATTATTATTATTATTATTATTATTTACAAGATAAGAACAGCACCTTCAATAGCGAGAATGACATTAGTAATCTATCTATCTATCTATCTATCTATACTATCTATCTATTCTATCTTCTATCTATATATATAATATATATATATATATATATGTAATAATTATCTATCTATCTATCTATCTAATAATTATCTATCTATATATCTATCTAATAATTATCTATCTATCTATCTATCTATCTATCTAATAATATATATCTATCTTCTACTTCTATTATCGATCATCTATCTGTCTATCTATCTATCTATCTATCTATCTATCTATCTATCTATCATCTATCTATCTATCCCTATTAATTATCTATATCTATTATCTATCTAATATCTCTAATCTATATATTATATCTATCTAATCTATCTATCTATCTATATCTATTATCTATCTATCTATCTATCTATCTACTATCTATCTATCTATCTTCTCTGTCTATCTATCTATCTATCTATCTATCTATCTATCTATGTATTTGTCCTGTCTATCTATCTATCGCTCATCTATCTAATCTAGTCTATCTACTATATCTATCTATTATCTAATCATCATCATATCTATCATCTTATCTATCTATCATCTTATCTATCTATCTAGTCTATCTATCTATCTATCTATCTATTTCTATCTATCTATTATATCTATCTATTCTATCTATCTATCTATCTATCTATCTATCTATCTATCTATCTGTCTATCTATGCTTTTTATCTAATTAAATAGTAAACCACAGTGAAATAGGTAAACCACTACATGTTACAATCTACATTTGTAATAATAATAATAAAACATAATAACACTAATAATAATAATAATAATAATTATTATTATTATTATTATTATTGTTATTATTGTTGTTATTATTGTTATTATTATTATTATTATTATTATTATTCCCCATAGACAGTGTTATTAGAATTTTCCATTGGGGGAACTGTCTCCCTCCCAGTGCAGCTGTTTAACATCACAGTGGGGATAAGTGGGTCACTCACCTTTTCTTCTTTCCATTTACCCCAGTAAATCGTTTTATATTCGCTTTGCCCAGTGTGTAGAGAGTCTCCCAGTCTATTTAAGGGAATAATCATGGAATTGAATAGGGGTCCTAGTTTATATTTTCCTCCCCTCTCTTTACAACGTCTGCTCCTGGTCCCCCTCTATCCCCCTCTATCTGGTACAAATGTTTTTGCCTTTTAACAGGACTGAGCTTGGCATTTTTCAAAAGAAGGGATTAGGGACTTTGCAAGGGGCAGACAATGGCTAAACCCCATCCAAAGGAACACCGTAGTTTATCCAATTTACCTCTTAATACCCCTTCAGCCAGTCATTCCTACCCTGTCATCCGACCCAACAGCATGTTACATTATTACCCAACAAAACCTGGTAAAACAGTAACTAATCCATAGAAAATAACTCACAGCTGTTGCCTTATTAGATCAAGTGGAGAAAAGAAAATGGAGACCCACACCCCCTTAAAGATTTAGCAATATCATTGACTTTCTTTATAGATTTTTTAATTTCTCTCATTTTATAAACTATTCAGAAGTTAATGAACTTGAGGGCGGATCTAAAGCAAAACATTTTTACTACATTTTAATTTTCCTCTAAGTCATTTTCAACAGTGATTCCTTAAGATTAAGTATGTTATGATATGGGCGCCTAACTTAACGTATTTTCAGCATTATCTGGTGTGATCTGTTCTGATTATTTTTCGAGATTTGTTATATTATTAATTTTTTTTTTTATTTTTTTTTTAATTAAATTCTAAATTAAAGTGAACCCCTGTCTAGTTAGGGGGGGGGGTTACTTAAGTCAACTGAACAGATGCAAACTGCCTGGAAACCCAAGAGTTGTTTCTTTGAGACCCCTAAAAAGATTTTGCATGGTAAACAAAGAAACCTGTCATACCTTGTCCAAATCACCAGGGCTAATTTATTCAGCCCGAAGAATGAGGGTCTTTCCTCCACGATTTAATAATCACTTTCAAACACATTTCAAAAAGAAAAAGGAAAAATTTTATCATTCTGAAAAGGTTAATAGAATCATCAAGTAGGAACAAAGTAGGAACAATAATAACAATAATAATTAATAATAACAATAATAATAATAATAATAATAATAATAATAATAATAATATAATAATAATAATAACATATAATAACAATATACTAATACTAATACATAATAATAGCAATATGGACTGACTGCAGATTTCTGTGTATCTCTAGGCCCTGGTTATGTAAATAAAAAGGTCAGTCTGTATGATGAGTTTGAACCTTTTACTGTTAACTTTCATTTATTGGCATTAAGCTAGGAAATAAAGGGGAAGTAAAAAATTGGTTTTATTTTTCAGAATATCCTTTTACTACTGTATCGCAGTAAAGAGGCTAATTACAGAAACATCAGTCTATCTCTCTCTCTCTCTAGCTCTCTATCTCTCTCTCTGTCTCTCTGTCCGTCTGCCTGTCTGTCTCTCTATTAATCTCTCTCTCTCTCTCTCTCTCTCTCTCTGTGTGTCTGTCTGTCTATCTATCTATCTATCTATCTATCTATCTATTAACTATCTTTTTATCTATTTACTATCTATTTACTATCTATCTCTTTATCTATTTATTATCTATCTTTCTATCTATTTACTCTTTCTTTCTTCTTTCTTCTATTTATCTATTAACTATCTTTCTATACTATCTATCTATCTATCTATCTATCTATCTATCTATCTATCTATCTATCTATCTATCTATCCATCTATTATCTATTATCTTTCTTTCTTTCTTTCTTTCTTTCTTTCTTTCTTTCTTTCTTTCTTTCTTTCTCTTTCTTTCTTTCTTTCTTTCTTTCTTTCTTTCTACCTATCTTTCAATCTATCTATTTATCTATTTTACTTTAGCTACCTTTCTATCGTATTATTTACTTACTACTCCAAATATTTAATTACTATACTTACTTACACTTAACCTGTCTTTTTTCTTTCTTTCTTTCGTTCCTTTCTTCTTTTCTTTCTTTTCTATTTATATATTAACTATTTTCTATCTATTCACTATTCTACATCTATTGACTACATCTATCTATCTATCGATCTATTGATCTACTATCTATCTATCTATCATCTATCTATCTATCTATCTATCTATCTATCTATCTACTATCTATCCATCTATGATCTATTATCTGTCTTTTTTTCTTTTTCTCTTTCTTTCTTCTGTCTATTTAACTATCTATTAACTATCTTTCTATCTATTTACTATCTATCTATCTATCTATCGATCATTTATCTACGTATGTATGTATGTATGTATGTATGTATCTATCTATCTATCTATCTATCTATCTATCTATCTATCTATCTATCTCAGCATCCGATTTTTTCGAATTCATTTAATTAATAAATTTAATTTACTTTTTAAAAATATATATTAATTATAGTCATTTTAACTTCACACGTAAATGGTGTTTTATTTCGCACATATTGAATTTAATTGTATTTTGTATATTGATTTCAGGGCTCGGTAGAGGCCCAGTGCGGGTTAGTCCTTAACAGTCAAGGAGGGGTGATTAGAAGAGGTAAGATTTTATTTTATTTTTTTAACCCTTATATTAAAATAAAATAATGAATGGAAGTATTTCATTATTTTTACCCAATTTATCCAGGAGAGACTCTGTGGGCTTTTACTTTATTCCATTCTATGTGATGTAACAAATAATTCTGATATCTGCTATATGGGCTGGTTATATCTCACCCATTTGTTAAGTTTCTGTTTATTACCTTGTCTGTCCCATCTTATACCAATAATTATTACCGATTAGACAGATAGATAGATAGATAGATAGATAGATGGATAGATAGACAGATAATATATAGATTTGGGATAGATAGATAGATAGATGATATATAGAATTTGGGATCGCTGATAAATCGATGATCCCTAGCTAGATAGATAGATAGATAGCTCGATCGCTTAGATAGATCGATCATCGATAGATCGATAGATGGATGGATAAGATCGACTCGACTAGCTAGCTCGATATATAGATAGATAAATGATATGATCGATCGATAGATGGATAAGATGGATAGCTGGATAGATTGGATAATGGATTTATGGTGGGCTGATGGATAGATCGATAGATAGATAGATAGATAGATAGATAGATAGATAGATAGATAGATAGACGTAATTAGCCGGTATGCAGATAGATAGATAGATAAGATAGTATGAATACATAGATAAAGATAGTAGAATAGATAGATCGATAATAGTAGGCTACGAAAGATAATCGCTCCTCTCTAGATCCATCAGATCATGATAGATAAGATCGCTCGATCGCTTCGATTCGATAGAGTAGATGCTCCTCGATGACATCGATACTACTTAGATAGCTCCTCGCTCGTCCGCTGGCGGTATCTATCTCGCTCCTAGATCGCTGCTTCGCCGCTCGCTCGCTCCCCTCTCTCGATCGCTCGCCTGACGCTCGCTCGCTCGCGCTCATGGTCGCTCGCTCGCTCCTCGCTCGCTCGCTCTGCTCGCTAGGCGCGTAGCCAGCTCGCTCTCTGCCGCATCGCCTGCAGTCGTCGCTCGCTCTCGCCAGGCTCGCTGTGCGTGCACGCTCCCTCTTTATTTCCTCGGCTCCCTCATCTTTTTTGTGCTACCCCTTTTTTTTTCCCTGCCTCCCCCTACCCCGGTTCGGCGCCCCCGCCTTTCTTACGCTCCCCTGTCTTCCCCTCCCCCCCGTTCGTTCTTTTTCGCTGGCCCGCTCCTACCCCTCCTCGCCGACCTTTCCCTCGCCTGTCCTCTCCCTCTGCTTCCCTTCTCTTTGCCCTTCCTTGCTCTTTTCTGTGTGTGTCATTCCCGTTTCTCCCTGCGTTCGTTTGTGGGCTTTTTCCTGCTCGTTGTACTTGTCTCCCTTTCGTTCCACCTCCGGTTACTTCTTCTTCTCCTTCTTCTTCTCTTCTTTTCTTCGTCGTCGTCGTCGTCGTAGTACGTGTGTACGTCTTCTCTTCTTCTTTTACTTAGCTTTCTTCTTCTCTTCTCTTCTTCTTGTTCTTCTTGTTGTTGTTGTTCTTCTTTTTTCTTCGTCGTGTCTAGTCTTCCTCTTCTTCTTCTTCTTCTTCTTCTTCTCTCTTCGTCGTCGTTCCTATCTACTCTTTTTACTTCTTTCTTCTTCTTCTTCTTCGTCGTCGCTCGTCTCGTCTCGTCGTCGTGCCCTAGTCGTTCTTCCTATTGTTTATTATTACATAAGTAAGTAGTTAGTAGTAGTTGTAGTAGTATTACTATTGTTATTATTATTATTATTAGTAGTAGTAGTATTACTATTGTTATTATTATTATTATTATTGTTATTGTTGTTATTGTTATTCAGACAGCACTGGGTGATTCTATTTAGTTCAGGTATTTAAAGATAAGAGAGACTTTATACAAATTATCACATAGAAAGCTGTTAGGGTTCATTGTAATTAATCCTAGCCAAGCAGCTACTAAAGGCACCAGTTAACAATAGGCTTCTAGCCATGACATGACATTAACTAGAACGATTAATAATAGACAGACTGAGTCATGTGTACGAGGAATGAATCCAAGCCAGTGGATGGGGTTGCCATGCTGAGAGGACTCTAGTTGCAGTGCAGGAGAGAGAGACATATTTGAAGTGTTAGCCTGAGGCTGGATATGGCTCTAATGAGGTAGAGCTGGTACAGTAGCTCTCCTGTCTGCTACAGACAAAACAATGCCTGCATCCTACTAATAACCAACACTTAGACTTCCCACACTAACAGTGGTGCTGAAATGACAGCATCCTGGGTGTTTAGCCTTTAAATACAGAATTCAAGCCACATTATCTATATCACATGGTTATCTCTTTATTATAATGCTATTATAATGAGGGGTTTATAGGAAGTTACTGTAAAAAGTAAATATATAAATATATTCTAATTACTACATAATGGCTATTTCCACTGATATTTAGACATTGGGGTGAGAGACACTTTACTTCCTTACTAGACTGTTTTTGTTTGCCTTTAATTTGTAGATTCATTTTTGTCTTGTATAAATTAAAAGTGTGTGTGGTGTGTGTGTGTGTGTGTGTTTGTGTGTGTGTGTGTGTGTGTGTGTGTGTGTGTGTGTGTGTGTGTGTGTGTGTGTGTGTGTGTGTGTGTGTGTGTGTGTGTGTGTGTGTGTGTGTGTGTGTGGTGTGGTGTTGATAAATCCAGTGTTATGGTAAATGACCAACAATCATTTATTACAAAGTGACCAAATAGTCTAAAGTTGAGACAGAAATTGGGTTAGGTACAGTCACAAACAATAAAATAAACAAAGGGGATAGATACATTATCTAACAATCTGGTGGTGAATGGGATTCTGTCTGGGGTAGAAGGTCAGACTAGGTGGCACATTATTTTATATCTCTGCTGGTCCTAAACCCATTGCAGAATTTTAGAATATTCATAGAATTTCCATCTGAGACTATTGATACATTAGTGACACATTTGTAGTTAATTCAGTTTTAAGGGGTTTTTTTATAATAAAAAAAAAACCTCTTTAAGTCCTTTCTCATGATTTTTCTGTTCATTGCAAACCCAGCAGGATATAGGGAAATTGAAGTCTCTTTCACCTGATCTTAGACACCCAGACCACATATTTTCCCCCATGTGCCATCAGATTGTGTTAAAATAGTGCAAGATCTGGGCCCATAGCCTCCCCTCTCCAACTATCACACTCAATCATCTTTACAGTACCTAGTGCTGGTGTATCGATATGGGTTCTCCAGCCTGAGGCCATCCTCTTTGATATGTTAATAATCTAGAATAGCAGAGAGTCTGCAGAGATCATTTTCATGTTTGTTCATACAGTCTGCAAGCTTCTTTGCCTTAGTTGAATATTCAGATATTCAATTTTCAAAAGAAAATTTACTATGCTATTTACAGAAATAGTCAGTGGTTTTAATCATTAAAAAAAAAAATAAAAAATCTTACAAAAAAATTTCTAGCCAAGAAAAAGAAGAGGGAAAAAAAAATTGTGTATTTGAAAGTTGAGTTGTTTGATAAGAAACAATGTATCCATCTAGAGGAAGTGGAGATAAAGCCTCTCCCTTCTAAATATTTAGTTACAAAAGGTAACAAAAATGTTACAAAGTGACATTTGGCCCTGTGTTTTTTTTTTTGTTTTTTTTTAAAGATTGAAAACTCCTTAAAAAGAAGAAACATGGTTCCTTGTTACTCATTTGTGATCATGAAAAACTGTCTGCCCCAGGCACATTTCAAAAAAAAAGCTTAAATACTTGCTATAGCCTCTAGGCCAGGAAGAGAGCACAAGTAATGGCTATTGGCAACATCACTTTTTGTGTGTGTTTGCCCTTGGCAAAATAAACTACAAACTACTTTGAATCAAAAAAATAAAATAACATTTTATTTTGGGGGGAGGAATTAGGATGATCTGAAACTCTTTTTGTTTTATGAGACCTTGAGTTTGTCAAATGACTGTAGAGGTGGCTGGAGCAGTTCAGATGCATTTAATGTTATCTGGAAACCCTGTCAGATTTTATTTATTTCCTTTAAAATGTATCCTGCTTGTCAGCTGGCTTCTTGTGTGCAACCTTTGGAGGGAATGCTGGGAAATGTAGTTCAATAGCACCAGGATTTAGACAGCCTCCATATTTTTTTTGCAGGCCTCACTGCATTATATTGCTCTCTGTTTGGGGTTAAGCTATGATTAAGGCTGGAGAATATAGAGTTACCCAGGGGCTGTCCAGGAGGATGGGAGACTGTACAGTGTATCAAAACTCTATAAACTTATAGCAGCTATGGATTTAGACTACACACACACACACACACACACAAACACACACACACACAACACACACACACACACACTTTGCTAAATGTGCACTGTATGGATGTGAGAGAGTTTCCTAGAATCTAGGCAGGAGCCCAGTTAGTCTTGTAAATAATCTGACTCTGATTTAAAGGAACACAAAGCAATTAATACCAGCATTGACCCTAAAGAGCTAACACTCCAGTTAACCAATCACAACCTACCAAAATGTATTTTTAGATTGTGGGGGAAACCAGGGAAACATACAAATTTACTGTTCAGTGTTCCAAGTGTTAACTATTGAGCCCATGTCTCCTGCTTTCTTATATTGACCCTGATGGCCATAGTAGATTACCCAGGATGTATTTATTAAAGAATGTTCAGCAAAGATTGATTCATTTTAACCAGGGGATAGGCAATTAGTAACCTTTCATATTTTGTAAACTATAAATCCCAGCATTCCTTTACAAGCACATTTCAATTAGGGGATGCTGGAAATTGTAGTTTTCATGATAGTAATGACTGTGTTTATAGACTATAGGTAATGACTGTGTAATACAACTGATGTATGGTATTACTGATGATAATAATAATAATAGATATGACTGGTTATAGATGTAAGTAATAATGACTGTGTAATAACAATGGATAATTTCATGGAAGGATATTATAGGAAACATTTTTATAAATAGGTCACGATATAATCTCAAGGGTTTGTATTCGGGTTTTTGCGTTAGCGTTTCGGCCTTGTGTTTCACGTGAGCTGACTCCCTAATTCTCTGGAAAATTGACCTAAGTCTCCCCATTTCTATATTTACCTGTTCATGAAGTTGCCCAATGTTTCCTCTTGCTATAACGTGCAGTATATGTGTATCACTTTAATATATGTGTACTTGTATTTATTTAATTTATATAGCGCCACTTGGGGATGTAGAGCTGTACAATATTACAATACGTATGAAAACAGTAAATATGAATTATAATTATTTGCACCGGTTAGGGGCAGTTACTTTATTATACTTTATAGACCCCGAGACATAGTGAATGTATCATTAATATTTACTGTGTATAACACAGACTGGGCAATTTACAGGGAGATGTAATTAATCTCCCCTGCAGACGTTCTGTTTATTCAATAACGCAATGGCGCCTCTCTGTGAATAGCATCGTCTTCTTAATGGTCTCCTGATTTTAAAATCCACACAGATATTGAATAGCATTGTGACTGGTACTTGGCAAAATGCAAAAAAGTCATGCTGGGAGTTGTAGTTTCTAAAAATCTGGAGTGCAAAGTTTGACATCAGTGGGCTAAGGCACTGATTATAACTGATGACATAGCTAAACACTGATTATAACTGATGACATAGCTAAACACTGATTATACCTGATGACATAGCTAGGCACTGATTATAACTGATGACATAGCTAAACACTGATTATAACTGATGACACAGCAAATCCCAGATTATAACTAGTGACATAGCTAAGCACTGATTATAACTGATGACATAACTAAGCACTAATTATAACTGATGACATTGCTAAGCACTGATTATAACTGATGACATAGCTAAACACTGATTATAACTAGTGACATAGGCTAGTCGCATAAGTGTCTATAAATTAGTATTGAAGATATTTAATTTTCCATTTGCCTCTTGGTTGGTTAAAAAGGTGATTTCTTTGTGTTTATATATAGTTCACACCATTTTGTAAAATATCAGGTAGACCATAATGCATCACTGTTCTGTTTTGTAACATGTGACACAACATGACTTTAAACAACAAACGTTGTGAGAGACTTGTGGTTAATGTTTTCATGGGTATGAGTTAGGAACTGTAGCTTGAACTCTTCATAACTTACTTGTTACTTAAGTGAGACTATTTAAGTGAGCTTTACACTGGTACTAGCGCTATCATGTATGTCACATGTCACAGGATGCAAACATGGAGAATATCTGAGGATACAGAAACTTCAGGCTGTAACCCAAAAGCCTGTGGAAAAACAAAGTAGCACACAGATACTATGGATCTTATTTATAAATGTTTGGTAAGGTAAAATTATAATATAGCCACAATAACACTACAATCGCTATTTTACATGGTGATCGTATATGTTATAGTTGTATTTAGGATACATGGTCGTAATACAACTGTCTACTCTGTGTCTTTATTTTTTGACATTTGTACGCCTGCTTACTTTTCAATATGGCATCTATGGGGTTAATAATTGTTTATTCCATGTCTAATGCTGTGTGAAATGAATATACACGTACGTGATCATCTTTATTTTATATTCCAACCAAGATTCTTATGCGGTTGTGTGGCTGAAGGACTTTTTAGTCATCTGAATTTTAAAACAATGGAATCCATGGCCTCCCCTAGCAACAATCCAAATCAATATCCCTCTTTGGAAGTGAACGGATTAAAATATCCTGACCGTCAATCATCTATTGTAACATTTTCTAAATGAAGAAAAGGGTGATTCCCAGAGCAGAGTCTGGTGTTGGCAGTCAACTTATTTGTAAAAGCAGTAACCCCCCCCCCCCCCCACACACACACACACAAACCCAAACACTAAAATAGCTCATTCTGCGAATATGGGAATAGTACACATTCTCCATTCTGTAAATATGGGAATAGTACACATTCTCCATTCCGTAAATATGGGAATAGTACACATTCTCCATTCCGTAAATATGGGAATAGTACACATTCTCCATTCTGTAAATATGGGAATAGTACGCATTCTCCATTCCATAAATATGGGAATAGTACACATTCTCCATTCTGTAAATATGGGAATAGTACACATTCTCCATTCCGTAAATATGGGAATAGTACACATTCTCCATTCCGTAAATATGGGAATAGTATACATTCGCCATTCCGTAAATATGGGATAGTACACACATTCCACTTCCGTAAATATGGGAATAGTACACATTCTCCATTCCGTAAATATGGGAATAGTACACATTCTCCATTCCGTAAATATGGGAATAGTACACATTCTCCATTCCGTAAATATGGGAATAGTACACATTCTCCATTCCGTAAATATGAGAATTCTCCATTCCGTAAATATGGGAATAGTACACATTCTCCATTCTGTAAATATGGGAATAGTACATATTCTCCATTCTGTAAATATGGAATAGTACCATTCTCCATTCGTAAATATAGATAGTACTTCTCCATTCCGAATATGGAATAGTACACTTCTCCATTCCGTAAATATGGAATAGTACACATTCTCATCCGTAAATATGGGATGTACACATTCTCCATTCTGTAATATGGAATAGTACCATTCTCCATTCCATAAATATGGGAATGTACACATTCTCCATTCTGTAAATATGGGAATAGTACACATTCTCCATTCCGTAATATGAATAGTACCATTCCATTCGTAAATATGGAATAGTACACATTCTCCATTCCTAAATATGGGAATAGTACACATTCTCCATTCCGTAAATGTGGGAAATAACATTCGCCATTCCGTAAATATGGGAATAGTACACATTCTCCATTCCGTAAATATGGGAATAGTACACATTCTCCATTCCGTAAATATGGGAATAGTACACATTCTCCATTCCGGTAAATAGGGAATAGTACACACATTCTCCATTCGTAAATATGGGAATAGTACACATTCTCCATTCCGTAAATATGAGAATTCTCCATTCCGTAAATATGGGAATAGTACACATTCTCCATTCTGTAAATATGGGAATAGTACACATTCTCCATTCCGTAAATATGGGAATAGTACACATTCTCCATTCTGTAAATATGGGAATAGTACACATTCTCCAGTCCGCTCTTGACAAAGATATCGTCCATAAGATTGATTCAAAGAAAACTACTGTATTGTCACATATCTGACACACAAGAAGTTTATTTACATTGGATGTAAACTGTGCTATTATTAGATTCAATTTTAGTTTTTAGGCCCTGACAAGCTGTCTCCATTTGTTGTTTAGAAATACTTATGTTTCCTCTGGGGGTGTAGTAGTCCATCTAAAAATAATGAAAACTGGTCTGTGTCTAAACATGTAGTAGCTAAGAAATTGTATACCTGGTATGGGATGGATTCAATCTGAAAAATCTATCTATCTATCTATCTATCTATCTATCTATCTATCTATCTATCTATCTATCTATCTATCTATCTATCTATCTATCTGTTATCTATCTATCTATATATCTACTATCTCCATATCCATCCATCCATCCATCCATCCATCCATCTATCTTTCTATATATCTATCTATATCACCCCTCAAATATTCCCCTGAATTCCATAGCTTTCAATACTGTGCATTATAACAGGACTGACTTTGATTTCAGTACTGGGGGATAAACACGGTACATTTTCCAAATAGGGCTCATTATACGAGCCTAGATTTCAGGAGACATTGACCCATGTATCAAAGTGACCAACCAACAAACCAACCAATAGAATAATTTGTAGTAATTTAGCATTGGACTTAGGGGTTTGCAGAAGCTGTGCCTTGTCGGAGAACAAGCACGGACATAGTAAATAATAAATTCTTCCATCAAGGCGAGAGGCCCTGGGATGCTGCAGAGACGTCGCCTTCAGCAATGTGATTGTAGCGACCAGCGTGAATCTTCTGTGGGCTTGATCATGATTTATTTCACAGAGCAATCGTCATTCATATACATTAAATATATATATAGTCAACAGTCATCTTCAAAGAAGGATGGAAATTCAAAAACACTTTACTGCTTTCATTCCTTTACAATAACATCTCTGCTATTCCGTCTTCTCACTCTCTCTCTCTCTCTCTTTCTTTCTTTTTCTCTCTTTATATACATAATCAAGGAGAACTTATTCAAACTTATTCAGTCTGTAACAAACTGTGATTTATTCAACGCGTTTCACTTATTCAAACTGTGATTTATTCGGCGGGTTTTGCTTGCTCAAACTGTAACAAACTGATTTATTCGACGCATTTTGCTTATTCAAACTGTAACAAAGTGTGATTTATCTGACGCGTTTCGCATTGAATAAATCGCATTTTGTTTTTTTTTTTTAAGTTCTTTAGAGTTCTACTGTTCTAACAGTTTTCTCTGGGATCCTCTGCAGCAACCAAATTGGTCTTGCGGTTAGGAATCCTGGATTTCACCCAGGCGGCCCGTGATCGACTCTCAGTGTGGGAAGTTAGATTTTTTTTCAACTATATTGTAATCTGTTTGGAGCAGGGACCCCTTTCTTTTAGAATATAAGCTCTAGAAAACTACCTCTTAACAATTTTACTTTGGTAAACAACTTACCCTTTTGTCCTCCCACCCCCTCCCTCCAATAGAAATCCTGCATAGAATGGGAATTCTACTGTAATCGGTTTTCCTTTGGAAGGTCAAGAACAATATTTGTTTACTTGTTTTGTTTCCGTGTAACAGCGAGGGGTTTTTAGAGAATAAAGTATTCTTACTTCCACGCTGGTTTCCCACTTGTACTATTGCACAGAATTTATAAGGACGATGAACGTGAGCCACTGTCCTGAAATTCACTATGTATTAGATTGGATTGGATTTCCATTTTATCATAAGGATGATGATTGACCAATCAGTTATTTGCAATGTATATTGACATTAGTTTATGACAATTATAGAGAAAATCTCTATAGTGTAACCCTAAGACTATCCCATTAGCTGTCTGAATCCGAGACAGTTATTATTATTAGTTAGTTATTTATATTGTCTATGTGTATACAAAATGGCAATTTGCCGTTTTAGAATGTTGTGGTAATCATATTTAGCTCATTTTTGTGCGCTATACACCACAAAAATGCTATTTTTTGTCATTACTATTTTAGTGTATGTACACATGACCACACACCTTGAAGGCACCTGTCCTCAATAATCTGTTTTCTCTTTCCCAAACACTGGGGCTGGTGCAATTAAAAGGTGCAGAAGTTTGCATTTATTATTATTCTGCATCAACCAATCAGACGTTATCAAACTGCAGTAACCAATTAAATAGCTAATATTGAATTGGCTGCTACAAATTAATAGCACAGGGAAACTTTGCCCCTCCTATTTCCTCAGCACTTTATTGTGTTCAGGTTTGTGTTAGAGGGTAATCGTTGAAGTAGGGGTTCAATTTGGTAATTTGAGTAATGTTATAGGTAATGTACCTTAATGTCATGTTCAGTGGATGAATTCTATTTAATGTTCTTTTTATCCTTGTTGCCCTTAGGTGGAACCTGTGTGGTCAATCCTACAGATCTGTTCTGCTCTGTCCCTGGTCGCCTCTCCCTTCTGAGTTCCACGTCGAAGTATAAAGTGACCATAGCAGAAGTTAAAAGGCGACTTTCCCCTCCAGAATGTCTAAACGCATCTCTCCTGGGAGGCATACTGAGAAGGTAATATATACTTGCTCATTTCCTGAACTCAAAGTGATAATAACAGGAACCAGAAATATCCTGAAAATGATATCCTTAGAAACAGCGCCTAGTTAAATGCCTGGAACGTGTGTTATTATGTACACCCAACTTTATATATATACGGTTGTTCCAGCTGTGTAACTACTGGGGTAGCAGTTTACATGAAACACTCCCTGTATATAATATTATTATTAATGACATTGATTCCTGTAGATAAAATGACTACAACGCCTACAACAACTGAGTATTAAAAGTCCCAATTATCAAACAAATGTATGTTTTCAAGAAAATCACAGAAATAGCCTTAGTTGACCTTGAAGACAAGGTTCTGACCTGATGATATCCTTAGAAACAGATTATTCAACTTTCATGGTTTTTATTTTCTTAAGGGCAAAATCCAAAAATGGAGGCCGTTGCTTAAGAGAAAAACTGGATCGGCTAGGTTTGAATTTACCGGCGGGGAGGAGAAAAGCTGCAAATGTAACACTTCTGACATCACTAGTAGAAGGTAAGTTTGAAACACATTTACTACTATTCTACATAATCATCTGTACATGAAAACCCTCCGCTAATAGCCAAGTGAAGGGTATATTATACAATGGACAAGGATACAGATGTAATACAGACGAAATGAAAGGGCATGTATACCTTCCTAATAAAAATTAAACACACAGGTATATTTCTATATACAATAGATTGTGAGGTATAACCCTTTCCCAGTAGCCTGATGTTAAGGTCCCTGCCTCTGCTTTCTGGTCTTTCTCTGTAACAGCAGAGCAGTAGGCAACCTTTTTAGGAGGGGAAGTAATAGTGTTACAACTAAGACTTCTCTCCTCTATGGTTCTCAGGTTAGTGTATGTGAGTTTTATTCAGGAGGGTATGGCCATTAATTCCTATCCTAAAGAAATGAACAGAACAGTACTATGCATATCAGTAAAGTCTTTTTTTCCCCCTGAATAAAGCCTTTCCTCCCCCATTTGATTATTTAATAATAATCTAATTACACAAAATCTCTGAAAATGTGTTGTATCCAGAGGCCAGATTAAAGCAGAGCCTCACATATTGGGCATTAGAAAAATCCTCTTTTCTATATTCCCTGAACATTGCGAGGGGCTGATATCAGACCGCGTGGGAACCTTCTATATAAAGATCTCCCGAGGCCTTTGACTGGTTCCGCTAATTCTACTACTCTTGCTTTATCTCAACTGTTCCAGTTAAATTATATAAAACAACCCTCATAATATCTCATCTGCTTGATTATATTTCATAATTTCAAACCATTCTTTGTAATTTAGCGAGCCAATTAAAAATATCGCTCGGACCGGCTTCAAAGGATGTTGGACATTTCTACGTTGGGAATTTTTCCTACGCGTTTTGTATTTAGATAGGTAGAGTCATCCAACAAATGAAAAGTCTTTGAATAAAATATTCAGCCGAAGGTTTTTCTTTTCCTTACTGTCCCATATTATATCTTATCCAATAATTGTAAATGTTAAAGCCTGGCCTTAAATGGCAGTAGTATAGTTATTGTATAGTATGAGGGCTCTAGATCAATGCATGGGGTATTCTACAGCTACAACATATATGAAATATCTCCTGTTCTAGGATTATTCTCCTATTATATGAATATAAAGTCTGAAAGTAAATCTTTATTCGTCTTCAAGAACCATTATTTTTATCATTAGTTCTCCACCCAGCTTTTACCATTTTAACCAAATTAACACGGACCGGCAAGCTAAGTTGCATGTGACAGATTTAGTGCCATGATGCTTGATGAGGTCACTCCATGAGGTCACTCGGTGAGGTTTAGTCAAAATAAAAAATGATGACAGCAATCTAAGCGTGCGAGAGTATCGATTGGCTATTTGGGAAGTGCATTTTTCAATAAGTCCAGCACTACTCATCATAGACACTGTCAAAGTTACCCAAAATGCTGGGGACTATCATATTTTATTGGCCTTTTACTAGGTAAATTTCTGGGCCCTAGCAAATGAGAAATTGATTGAGTCCTCTGATGATGCCCCTGTCTATGTGTAACCTGAATCATTCAGTCAAGCGACAGTCCATCTGCATGTGTGTGCAAATCAGTCATGTGCGATTGCACTCTTCAAATAAATAAGGGGTGTGGACAAATAATTGTGGGGCGTTTCTGAAATGTGCAGCTACGTAGCAGAAAAGGGAAAACTCCTTGACCTGGAAAGGTATTTGTTATCATTTTTTCCCTGTTTATTAGTTTGCAAACTAGAAGGGAAATTATACCCTCGCCTCAAATTTATTAAAACAAATAAAATAAATTGAATTAGAAAAATGTTAAAGCTATAACAGAATATCAGCTCTCCGTGGAACTGGGTGAGTATATGGCGAACATCTTGCGATCCCAGGGTCTCTGTGTGCAAAATTGCGTGAATATCTTCCCTGATTAAGGTCGACTGCCGTAAATCAGATATTCTTAAAGACGCCATTGATTGAAACACAAATTGCTTTCCCCGTAGAGGGAGAGAGCCAGAACCATAACAAAACAATAATACAGCATTATGTGCAAATGTCACAGGCTGGTTATATAATTTATACCTGATTATATGATTGTGTAATGAAGCCCTCTGATAGACTAAGTAATAAAAACAAATGAGGATCGCGTATCCGGCAGTAAAAAACGATGTGCCCTAAATAGAGACATTATATCATGGAGGGAGATGAAAACCAAGGGATTGGGGGCGGCGGGAATGTCGTGTTATTCTTTTTTTTTTAATTAGAACAAAAATATATTTATTTTTTTAAAGCTGTTTAGAAAGAGTAACTGGCGCCCCAGCCCTCACCAGATATTTTTGAGCTAACATCCCATGTTTCCTCAGCAGACGAGGCCCAAGTTTCCTATTTGGTTTAGAAAGAAACCGTTACCGGCTGTATTTATTTTTCTTACGCTGTAGCTCCGACTATACCGATTGTATTTATTCCCATCAGGCCCTGCTCTAAAGAACTCACAATCTAGGCAATTTGTCTCATGCCTTATTTTCCACGCACACGCTTTATCAATATTTCTTTATGACTGTATTGGATGGAACTAGCCCAAGCATGGGGAGATCATACATACACCTTGAAGGTATAACTGGGGGTGGATATGAAAGTGGAAAGTTCCACCTCAGGGTAACGTGAACATTCGTAAGAAATGTTATGTATGCTTAAAGGACAATTATACTATGCTTTAAGCATAAAGGACAAATTAAAGAAGCCTCCCCTTCTTCCTTTCCTTAGTAGTACCCAGGGTATGGACCTAAAATGTTAAGTCCTCACCCCTCAACCCCTGGGTACTTTACCTAACAGCTGAACTTACTTAGACTAAAGACTCATGCTCATGTGTTATCGTGGGTGCCAACCTGCGGCTTACAATGTGTAACGGACATTTCAGTCGATAATCATGCCACGTATGGGCACTGTGTCGAAATGGCCGTTCGGTTGAAGATCCGCCCAGCTGGTCAGGCAATGATTCCCAACACAGCAAGATTATCAGCCATAACAGTTGTGCATACATATTGTGTGTTGTGTGTCGGTATCCCCAATGCACTTGTGTATACAGCTTAAGTTTCCCTCGGCGTTCCGGTCCTCTTCCAAAGTCCATGATGTAGCCAACAGGAAGACATGCTCTGCAAGGAGGTGTGTCTTCCTATTGGCTGCATTAAGTACCCAGAGATGAGGACTTAGCGATTTAGGTTCTCACCCTGAGTACTATGCAACTATGGAACATTGGAAAAGTGAGTATAATTGTCCTAGATACAAGATACTAGGGGAGCCAGGGTAACAACAGAATATTTATTAAGATCACAATGTAAAACATTTTCATGTTAAAGGTTTGAAAATCCAACTGATGACTGATGAATTGTTGCTCTTATTTTCTCTCCCATAGGCGAAGCTTTGCATTTGGCCAGAGATTTCGGTTACACGTGTGAAACAGAATTTCCAGCCAAGGCCGTAGGGGAACATTTGGCCAGACAACATATGGAACAGAAAGAACAGACAGCCAGGAAAAAAATGATCCTTGCAACAAAGTAAGTAATGGGAAGATTTCATATTACACCAGGGATGGATTTATCACAAAGGCACCTTGACCAGCACCTCACTGTATCCTGTAGCCGGACACCATCAGCTCTGTGTCAGGCCTTCATTTACGTGGGCATGTCTAGTAAACCCAACTCTGCCCTAAAGTTCAAAGGTGCCCCAGAAGTAATTACATGTTATAGCTATTGATACACGCAACAACTCCAATCGTACTATGCACATTGCATGAATGGGCACACATTAGAGTGATCCTTACCTTACACAAGGTGCAGCCATACCGTGCCATTAAATTCTTTGGAGGCGGAGAATAAAAGTTCATATATAACTGGTTGAAATCAGTAACATAATCAGTACAGAAACCCTCTCCTCCTTTCACTTTACACATTACCCCATTCTCCCTCAGAGATACAAAGTAACTTATTTGAGATTTCCTCTCTTTCTTTCTGGGTGAATCAAACTGAGCATGTCTGATATCAGTGAGTTATGGGTGGGGGCAGTGACTGCATGGATTCCTGTACTAAAAGGCCAGAAACACTCAGGCAGTTATTTCACCACCCAGCTTAATATTTTAGTCCAATCAGACAGTGATCAGTATTGCTTTACAGGCGCATCAATTTATATTTTTAGGGAAGCCAGTCAGACATACCAGCTACCAATGTAATGTAGAGGTTTTATTGACTCTGTCTTAGCTTTATATTGCCTGTATGGCACTTATACCATTATTCGTTATTATGAGTGGTAGCTCGTTCCATCCATTTGAGGCCACTGTTACCTACTAGGGATGGCCGGTTCGCGGATCCGAAATCCTGTTCACGAACGACGAATTTTCCGGATTTTCCGCCTTCCGAACTTCCGAACCGCGGATTTCTCGAATGTTCGAAAATACGAATTTTCGAAAATTTCCGAAAATACGAGGATTTCTCTTATTTTCGTAAATACGTATTTTCGAAAATTTTCGAAATTACGAGGATTACTCGTATTTTCGGAAAATACGTATTTTCGACAATACAATTTACTATGGAAAGTGCCTACTGTTCTTCTATTCTCCTTTTTCCTATGTTTTGAATAGTACTGTGTATATTTGTTACTTTGATGGTATAGTTCATCCATACAATGATAATAAAATGAAGTGTTTTCAGTAATCTTTGTAATTCTGGGTAATTGCAGATCCAGGGTGCCAGTTGTAGACCAGTTTCAGCTTTATTGTGTCATCATCAATACAACACAGCATGGGAATTACCATGCAGTAATTATTAGGGTTTTATACCCTGTTCTATTTATTTTGTGGAATCTATGTCAGAGTGAGTTGCCCGCCCCTTTCTCGGTGCGGTGGAGGTGGTACTGTATTACCCTGTCTTTTGGGGTATATATATTTATATTTATACAGCATGGGAATTACCCAGAAGTCTCTCCTCATTATTATTTGCATATAATGTCAGGGAGAGATAGGTATCCCCCTCTGATCCAGCCCCTTTGTTGATGACGTTGCTTATTATGAATGCATATTTCTGGCACCCTAGCAAATATATAAATACAATTCAAAAACAATTGCCATATATATGTGTATTTTTTCACCTTTTATACCTTACTTATATGCCTATATTTATATTTCTATTTAGACAAATTTGCAAAGAATTTCAGGACCTTCTCAGTCAAGACAGATCACCATTAGGGTCCTCTAGGCCGACACCAATTCTAGATCTGGATATACAGAGGCATTTAACACATTTCAGGTAAGCTGCTGGTTTCTGCATTCTGACTGGATGTCTTTTTTGTGGTAAAAAAACCACATTTCTAACAAAGTGAATGGAAACTAAAGCCTTATCTATGCGTAACCTTTTATGTGCGTCATGTGATGTCTTCCCAAGCATTCCATTCACAAGCACACTGTTTTAGTCATTGACTATTTTCTTTGTCACACATGCCCAGTCCTGTGCTACTACAGAGGCTTGTTACAGTAGGTCACTGCCCCCTCAACCATGGTAGAGCACAGTACAGCTTGAAAGCTTCAAAGTAAGCTCAAAAGGAATACTAGCACACAGGGCTGTTTAAAGGAGAATTCTAATGCAGTAACTTGACTTTCTGGCTCCTTCCACAGTCATTGTCACTGACAAAAATCCATCTCTAACACTTGAGACTGAGACCATATGTTAATGAAGGAGGGGGAGAAGCTTGAAAACTTTTAGTCACTGCCAGAAACCAATCAGTTACTGCAAGAGTATAATTCTTCTTTAAAGAGTCAAGGTGTACAATAAAATGAGGAGCATTTGATGTATGCAAAGTTTGCTTTAGTTCCCCTTAAAGTATTGCCTCGCCAGAAGAGCAACATTTTTCTTGGTAAATACATTTTAACATGGTAAAAAGTGCTGCAAGATGACAATGTATTTTGTTTCCCATCAAAGTATCACTTGGTATGATTGCAAGAAATTATCATTGCTTTTTCCTGCCTGTACAACATATATATATATATAAAAAATCTCCCTTAAGTGTTATTTTGCTATTGATTGATAGAAACAAATTGATTGCGTAGAGCAGAGAGATATCTGGGAATGGTTCTTTCTGCGTCTAGTTTTGTCTTCCCTGCATTGAGAAATATCATATGTAAATATACCGAATGTTGGTTAATGTTTGTAATAAATTAAATCGGGAAGTAGGAACAAAACCTTCCAACTCTCTGCTCCTTAATGAATTGTATTTACATTTTCACCTCTCTGTGTTAATGTTAGTTACAGAGTCAATCAATACAGTGACCAGGGGTCTAAGCGTTGGGCCTGACGCCCCCTAAAGCAGGTGAAAGTTCCTTTCAATCATAGAGAGATCGATCTTTTTTTTGTCTTTCTTTACAGCAACCAGACAAACCTAATTAATATTCTGAATTTCTCCCCACAATTTATACTTCGCACTTACAATGAGACAACCAGGGAATTGCCAAAGGCATCTGAATGCTCTGAATTTTTTAAAAGATGTTTTGAAACGTGGAATCAACATAACCAATTGTCAACCTCGGCAGGGAAGTTGTTAGATCAGCAGATTCCGGGCGGCGATTCGTTAGGGGTAACACACATTCTGTATTAATCTGAAAGCTGCAGTAGAACATTATCCTTTATACGACAGAAACAAAGAATCCCCATAATCAATATGCATTGTAGGACTATTTTTATTATTTTACCATTCATAGCTGTTGAGGCTTCAAACAATATAATATACTTTATCTTACACATTCATCAAAATTGCTACTGACCAACTCTGCCCCTTATTCTGTACCAAGGATAAGGACTGTAAAACTAGATGTTCACCTCTAGAACCGATATTTTGGCCCAAAATATTTGGCTGAAATACTGATGGATATTGGTTTGTTGAACTTCTGTTCAGAAGGATCGGTGGTCTGTTAGCCTAAACATAGGGCAACTAGGTAGGTGGGCCAACCTCCCATAGGCAAAAAACTTCACACTAAACACCTACCCAAACCCAATACGCAATACTTACCTTTGCTTGTGAAGGTTCTCATTCATCCAGGTCATGGTATATCTGTGTACCAACTGGACTTCAGAATTGTCATGCAACCGACTAACCGCCTCCTACTTTCCTTGCAGTTTGATCACCCACGGTTTTGGAACACCAGCCATCTGTGCAGCCCTAAGCACGTTCCAGACGGTGCTTAGTGAGATGCTGAACTATTTGGAAAAACATACCACAAACAAACCAGGAGGCGTTTTAGAAAGCGGGCAGGGGAGCGCAAACTCAGATAAAGGAACCTTGCGGAAATCCTCAGATGTCGTTGTCAAAGACGCCAAAACGGAAAAAACAGACTGACTTTGTCACGTGACCCACAGAGATGTCTGCTGCTGATATTTTTTTTACATATATCATTAGGTTAATATAATTACAAAGGACCAAATTCCGTTTCAAGCACATTTGTAAATAGAAGTGTGAAGCCGTTAAGACTTTGGCAAATGGTTTTTTTTTTTTTTAATATTTACAAAAAAAAAAATATGTTTAAAGGAACCAGACTACGAAATCCCTTCAATTTCAGAATGTTCTTCTTTTTTTTTTTTTTTAATATGAGGAAAAAATAAAGAAATAAACAAATCGTCTGTTACTGGAAACGTAAGACTGATTTAAGCCACCAAATGGAAAATAATTATAGATAAATAATAAAATTTGAAGAAATTACATTATGTGATTGGTTTATGTCTTTCCAAGGTAAATACAGCTTTACATTATGATAATTTTTAACATGCATTTTTTTTTTTACTGATTTTTAAAATCATTTTTTTAATTCAAATGCAGGTTCAAACAAAACACATTTACCAGACTTCTGGTCCAGAAACAGCTGCTTAAAATGACATATCCCTTGTCCACCTATGTGATTCCTAAAAAGAGCTACGCCTGTCTAAAATCTAGCCTTCCAAGCACTTGTAACTCCTCCTTCCCTTTTTTGCCAGACTCAGACATGCTCAGTTTACTTGATCTACCAAAATTTGAATAGCCAGGATAGTGAAATACCAATCAAGAAATCTTTTTTTAAATTGTTTTTTTAGATATTTATTTTCTGTAAATAACTAGTTGCTTAGAGAAAAACTCATACCTCTTTCTCATTGGTTGTTGGGTGGGTCACGCATGCTCAGATCCCTACTGAGTAACTGAATGAAGCCAGGTACTGAGACCAGAACAGACAATATTAGGGGTCCTGCAAACAGGAAGACAGTACTTTGGAAGCATTTTTTTTTTTTATACACAGAATAATGTACCACAACCTTGTATTATAAGAATATGGGAAGACTTAAAGAAATCTCGTGACCATATACTGTAAATATAAATGGTTGCAGATCCAATATACAGGTCACTGTAAATTTATAAACATAGTATAACATTATTAAGGCTATCTATCTATCTATCTGTCTATCTATCTATCTACATAGATAATCAATGCACATTCCTAGGCCCCATACAATATCTTATTATCTGCAAACTGGCATACATTATAAACAAAGAAGTTTTAGTATACATTACTGTGATCACATGAATGAAAAGCCTTCCAACCACGTGAAGGTAACCCCAGTCTGGAAGGTCCTAACCTTTTTAAAGGGTGTCTCCACTGGTTTTTCTAAGTTTTCGTAATCCAGTTCTATTGAAGAACGGGAGGTAAAGGAGCTGTGCCTTACCTTCCGTTCTTCAATAGAACACACAGGAGCCAGGAGACAAGGTAAGAACTTACCCGCTCGCTCGCTCCCCCGGCGTGTAGTCTGACAGGTCCCGTTCTTCAATAGAACTGGATTACGAATACTTAGAAAAACCAGTGGAGATACCCTTTAAATTTCTTTTACTTCAATTACGATTAGCAAACTTTGCATTTCTCATTCTTACACACTGGATCCATATAACAGGCTTTCTCACTTCCCCCCAGCTCTTTGGCTTTTTAAAATGAGAGAAGAGGCCATCCAGTGCTTTATATTAAAGGCATAGGACCTCCCATAAAAGGGGCATGTTGGGGGTGCTATTACCACATGGAGGCTTGACCAGGCCTTGACCGAAACGTTGCCTGTGTTGCATACATTTTTGCTGTTTTGAAGAAAGTCCCCTGTGTGTACTGAACCTTTTTCAAATTGTACATATCTTAAAGGGCATGTCCACCCCCAAAACTTAAATTTAACCAACTACTGGTCCCACGGTACAGTTTAAAAAAATCCTTACTTTACAATCCTGCTCCTTATAGTTCCCCTGTAGTCCATGTCCAAAGTCCTGTCTTACTGTCCAAACGTCTCTGCCTCCTGTCTTGCCTCTGGGAGGGACGGTGACATGCGCAGAGGAGCCCTTTCCCTCCCTCCCTCCCTCCTGATCCCTCTCTTCAAATCGTTCACCTTACGTAAAAACCTTAATCTACTGTATTATTACCCTCCCACCCCCAACCCCTATGTTAGAAGTTTAAAAATAGATTCCACAGATTCCACAGATCCTTGTTCCAGCGTCTTCTCTATTGCTGGCAGCTGGTCTGGCCCCCTGCTTGTTGTTCCAGCAGGCAGGAGAGCCGGACCAGAATGACGCTGGAATGAGGAGCTGTAGGTTGAATTTGGAATCGATTTTTAAATTTCTAACATAGCTGTTGGGAGTGGGAGGGTATGCCCTACAATATGTCAAAAATTACTATGGAGGGTGAAGATGCCCTTTAAGATTTCTTGGTAGCACTGGGGCAGAATCATCTTGGAAAGAGCTGAGTGCCTACACACACATAGAAAAGATAATCAATGCACATTCCTAGGCCCCATACAATATCATATTATCTGCACACTGGCATACTTTATAAACAAAGGGGTTTTAGTATACATTACTGTGATCACATGAATGAAAAGCCTTCCAACCATGTCAAGGTAACCCCAGTCTGGAAGGTCCTAACTTATATATATCTAGTCCAAAGAAATCCAGTGAACTCCTTTTGTCAAGCCAGAATCAAGGGCCAAACCTTGACTGCTTAATTCACAGCCAATAAAAGGCAGTTTGTTTAAAAAAAAATACCTGAGTGCACTGGATTTCTTTAGACTATCAGGGAGATTTAATAAAAGTTCTTATCGTTTAAAATGGGGCTAATTTTGCCCCAACCAATCAGATGTTAGCTTTCAAATGTTAAATAAGATCTGATTGGTTAGGGCAAAATAAGCCCCATTTTAAACGATAAGAATTTTTATTAAATAACCTTGTATATGTATTACACACCTTCCTGTAGCACCGGGGTAAATATATGAAAGACATTTCACAGTGAGTTCCCTTTTATATATATATATAGTCACAGAAAGTGGGCACTTACAATTCAGAAGTCCTAAGCCAGGTACTATGGCAGGATTATTGTACATAAATCAAATAGGGAAAACGTAATGCACTCTTGGGTCTTCATTCAAAACCTTAATTGGGTAAAAATATTGCAACAGTGATCACATGGGTTATCAATCCAATGACTGGTGCAATAAAGTGAACACATTAAAAAATGTAAACTCTTACAGGATAAAATCAATTAACGACACCATTAATTAGCATGTGGCATATAACATTATTATAATAAATAACATCATTATAATTAATAACAGTGTGGCTGAGTCTAGATTGTCTTTGTATTTACTTTATAAAGGGTCAGTATTCATAGATGGGCTATAAAAATGCAATTGCCCTTAAGGTGTTTAAAAGCTACAACTCCCAGAATTCCAATTCAAACAATCAGCAACAAGCTCTTTCTTTTAAAACTTAATCTGCAGATGATTTGTCATTAGCCAGTCAAATCCAGAGAATGGCTGGTATGTGTAATTAGAATAATAAGAAAATGAATCTGTAATATACAGACAATGGATTGGATAATGTACCAACCATGTATAGACATTGGACTGGGTAATGTAACAACCATATATAGACAGTGTATTGGATAATGTAACAACCTATTATTAGTTTAGTTATTATATTGTCTATGTACTACAAAATGCCCAAATTTTTTGCCCGTTTTAGAATGTTTGTGGTAATCATATTAGCTCATTTTTTGTGCGCTATAAACCACAAAAAATGCTATTTTTGTGTCATTCTACTTTTAGTGTTGTACACATACCACACCCCTTGAAAGGCACCTGTCCTCATATCTGTTTTCTCTTTTTCCCAAACACTGGGGCTGGTGCAATTAAAGGTGCAGAAGTTTGCATTTATATTATTCTGCATCAACAATCAACGTTATCAAACGTCGCAGTAACCAACTTAAATAGCTAAGATTGAATTGGCTGCTCACAAATATACTACAGGGAAACTTTGCCCCTCCTAGTTCCTCAGCACTTATTGTGTTCGTTTGTGGTTAGAGGGTAATCGTTGAATTAGGGGTTCATTTGGTAATTTGAGTAATGTTATAGTTAATGTACCTTAAGTCATGTTCAGTGGATGAATTCATTAATTGTTCTTTTTTATCCTGGTGTTGCCCTTAGTGGAACTGTGTGGTCAATCCTAACAGATCTTGTTCTGCTCCTGTCCCCTGGTACGCCTCTCACTTCTGGTTCACGCGAAGTTAAAAGTGACCATAGCAGAAGTTTCAAAGGCGACTTTCCCCTCCAAATGTCTAAAAAAACGCATCTCTCCTGGAGGCATACTTGAGAAGGTAATATATTACTTTCTCATTCCTGAACTCAAATTGATAATAACATGAACAGCAAATATCCTGAAAATGATATCCTTAGAAACAGCGCCTAGTTAATATGCCCCTGGTACGTGTGTTATAATGTAACCCCAAATTTATATATATACGGTTGTTTCCAGCTGTGTAACTACTGGGGTACAGTTTAATGAAACACTCCCTGTATTATATATTATTATTATAAGGACATTGATTTCCTGAGAGATCAATGACTCAACAACGCCTACACACTGAGTATTAAAAGTCCCAATTATACAACAACTGTATGTTTTTCAGAAAATCACAGAATAGCGCCTAGTTGACCTAACGACAAGGTTTGAATCTGATGATATCCTTGAAACAGATTATCAACTTTTCATGGTTTTATTTTTCTTAGGGCAAAATCCAAAAATGGAAGGCCGTTGCTAAGAGGAAAAACTGATCGGCAGGTTTGAATTTACCCGGCGGGGAGGGAAAAGCTGCAATGTAACACTTCTGACATGCACTAGAGAAGGTTAAGTTTTTGAAACACATGTTACTACTATTCTACATAATCCATCTGGACATGAAAACCCTCCGCTCGCTAAGCCAATGAAGGTATTATATATACGATGGACAAGGATACGATGAATACAGACGAAATGAAAGGCGCATGTGATTACTTCCTAATAAAAATTAACACACAGGTATATTTCTATGTACAATAGATTGTGAGGTATAACCCGTTCCCCAGTAGGCCTGATGTTGTAAGGGTCCTCCTCTGCTTTCTGGTCGTTTTCTCTGTAACAGCAAGAGCAGTAGGCACCTTTTTAGAGGGAAGTATAGTGTTACAACTAAGACTCCTCTACTCATGGGTCCAGGTTAGTGTATGTGGTTTTATCAGAGGTATGGCCATTAATAATCTATCCTAAGAAATGACACAGGAACAGTACTATGCATATCAGTAAAGTCTTTTTTCCCCCTGAAAATCTTCCTCCCCCATTTGATTATTAATAATATCTAATTACACCAATCTCTGAAATGTGTTGTATCCAGAGCCAATTAAAGCAAGCCGTCACATATTGGGCATTAGAAAAATCCTCTTTTCTATATTCCTGAACCATTGGCGAGGGCTGAGATCAGACCGGTGGGAACCTTCTATATAAAGACTCCCGAGGCACCTTTGACTGGTTCCGCTATTCTAAACTACGTTGCTTATCTCACTGTTCAGTTTAAATATATATAAAAACAACCCTCATAATTTCATTGCTGATTATATTTCATAATTTTTCAAACCATTTTTGTATATTGAAGCCGAGCAATAAAAATATCGCTCGGGACCGGCTTTCAAGGATGTGTGACATTTCTACGTGGGATTTTTCCTACCGTTTTGTATTTAGATAGGTTAAGAGTCATCCAACTAAATGAAAGTCTTTGAATAAAATATTCAGCCAGCCGAAGGTTTTTCTTTTCCTTACTGTCCCATATTAATAATCTTATCCAAAAAAAAAAAAAAAAATTGTAAATGTAAAGCCTGGCCTTAAATGGCAGTAGTATAGTTATTGTATGTCTATATGAGGGCTCTAGATCAATGCAAGTGGGGTATTTACAGCGTTTACAACATTATGAAATACTCTCCTGTTCTAGGATTATTCTCCTATTTACTTGAAATAAAGTCTGAAAGTAAAATCTTTATTATGTCTTCAAGAACCATTATTTTTATCATTAGTTCTCCACCCAGCTTTACCATTTAACCAATTAAACGGGACCGGCAAGCTAAGTTTCATGTGACAGATTAGTCCATGATTTATGAGGTCACTCCATGAGGCACTCGGTGGGGTTTAGTCAAAATAAAAAATGATGAACAGCAAATCTAAGCGTGCGGAGAGTATCGATTGGGCTATTTTGGGAATATTTGCTATATTTCAATAATCCAGCACTACTCATCATAGACACGTCAAAGTTTACCCAAAATGCTGCGGGGACTTCATATTTTATTGCTTTTTACTAGTAAATTCTGGCCCTAGCAAATGAGAAATTGATTGAGTCCTCTGATGATTGCCCCCTGTCTATGTGTACCTGAATCATTCCAGTCAAGCGACAGTCATCTGACATGTGTTCAAATCAGTCATGTGCGATTGCACTCTTCAATAAATAAGGGGTGTGGACAAATATGTGGGGCGTGTTCTGAAATGTGCAGCTACGTAGCAGAAAAGGAAAACTCCTTGACTGGAAAGGTATTTGTTATCATTTTTTCCCGGTTTTTAGTTTGCAAACTAGAAGGGAAATTATAACCCTCGCCTCAAATTATTAAAACAAATAAAAATGATTAGAAAAATGTTAAAGCTATAACAGAATATCAGCTCTCCGTGGAACTGGGTGAGTATATGGCGAACATCTTGCGATCCCAGGTCTCTGTGTGCAAAATTGCGTGAATATCTTCCCTGATTAAGGTCGACTGCCGTAATCAGATATTCTTAAAGACGCCATTGATTGAAACACAAATTGCTTTCCCCGTAGAGGGAGAGAGCCAGAACCATACAAAACATAATTACAGCATTATGTGCAAATGTCACAGGTGGTTATATAATTATACCTGATTATATATGTGTGTAATGATAAGCCCTTGATAGATAAGTAATAAAAACAAATGAGGATCGCGTATCCGGCAGTAAAAACGATGATGTCCCTAAATAGAGACATTATATCATGAGGGAGATGAAAACCAAGGGATTGGGGGCGGCGGGGATGTCGTGTTATTCCTTTTTTTTTAATAGAACAAAATATATTTATTTTTTTAAAGCTGTTTGAAAGAGTAACTGGCGCCCCAGCCTCCACCAGATATTTTTGGTAACATCCCATGTTTCCTCAGCAGACGAGGCCCAAGTTTCCTATTTGGTTTTAGAAAGAAACCGTTCGCCGGCTGTATTTATTTTTCTTACGCTGTAGTCCGACTTATACCGATTGTATTTATTCCATCAGGCCCTGCTCTAAAGAACTCACATACTAGGCAATTTGTCTCATGCCTTATTTCACGCACACGCTTTATCAATATTTCTTTATGACTGTATTGGATGGAACTACCCAGCATGGGGAGATCATACATACACCTTGAAGGTATAACTGGGGTGGATTGAAGAAGTGGAAAGTTCACCTCATGGTAACGTGAACGTTCGTAAGAAATGTTATGATGCTTAAAGACAATTATACTATGCTGAGCATAAAGGACAAATAAAGAAGGCCTCCCCTTCTTCCTTTCCTTAGTAGTACCCAGGGTATGGACTAAAATGTTAAGTCCTCACCCCTCAACCCCTGGGTTACTTTACCTACAGCGTGAACTTACTTAGACTAAAGACTCATGCTCATGTGTTATCGTGGGGTTGCCAACCTGCGCGTACAAGTGTTGTAACGGACATTTCAGTCGATAATCATGCCACGTATGGGCACTGTGTCGAAAGGCCGTTCGGTTGAAGATCCGCCCAGCTGGTCAGGCAATGATTCCCAACACAAGCCAAGATTATCAGCCATAACATTCTGTGCATACATATTGTGTGTGTTGTGTCGGTATCCCCAATGCACTTGTGTATACAGCTTAAGTTCCCTCGGCGTTCCGGTCTCTTCAAAGTCCATGATGTAGCCAACACGGAAGACATGCTCTGCAGAGGTTGTCTTCCTATTGGCTGCATAAGTACCCAGAGATGAGGACTTACGATTTAGTCTCACCCTGAGTACTATGCAACTATGGAACATTGGAAAAGTGAGTATAATTGTCTAGATACAGATACTAGGGAGCCAGGGTAACAACAGAATATTTATTAAGATCACAATGAAAACACATTTTCATGTTAAAGTTTGAAAATCAACTGATGACTGATGAATTGTTGTCTTATTTTCTCTCCCTAGGCGAAGCTTTGCATTTGGCCAGAGATTTCGGTTACACGTGGTGAAACAGAATTTCAGCCAAGCCGTGGGGATAACATTTGGCCAGAAACATATGGAACAGAAAGAACAGACAGCCAGGAAAAAATGATCCTTGCAACAAAGTAAGTAATGGAAGATTTCATATTACACCGGGATGATTTATCACAAAGGCACCTTGAACCACACCTCACTGTATCCTGTAGCCGGACACCATCAGCTCTGTGTCAGGCCTTCATTACTGTGTGGCGGGCATGTCTAGTAAACCCAACTCTGCCCTAAAGTTCAAAGGTCCCCAGAAGTAATTACATGTTTTAGCTATGATGACACGCAACAACTCCAATCGTACTATGCACATTGCATGAATGGGCACACCATTAGAGTGATCCTTACCTTACAACAAGGTGCAGCCATACCGTGCCATTAAATCTTTTGGAGGCGGAGAATAAAAGTTCTTCATATAATACTGGTTGAAATCAGTAACATAATCAGTACAGAAACCTCTCCTCCTTTCACTTTACACATTACCCCATTCTCCCTCAGAGATACAAAGTAACTTATTTGAGATTTCCTCTCTTTCTTTCTGGGTGAATCAAACTGAGCATGTCTGATATCAGTGAGTTATGGTGGGGCAGTGACTGCATGGATTCCTGTACTAAAAGCCAGAAACACTCAGGCAGTTATTTCACCACCCCAGCTTATATTTAGTCCAATCAGACAGTGATCAGTATTGCTTTACAGCGCATCAATTATATTTTTTAGGGAAGCCAGTCAGACATACCAGCTACAATGTAATGTAGAGGTTATTGACTTGTCTTAGCTTTATATGCCTGTATGGCACTTATACCATTATTCGTTATTATGAGTGGTGCTCGTTTCCATCCATTGAGGCCACTGTTACTACTAGGGAGGCCGGTTCGCGATCCGAAATCCTGTTCTACGAACGAACACGAATTTTCCGGATTTTCCGCCTTCCGAACTTCCGAACCGCGGATATTCTCGAATGTTCGAAAATACGAATTTTCGAAAATTTCGAAAATACGAGGATTTCTCTTATTTCGTAAATACGTATTTTCGAAAAGTTTTCGGAAATTACGAGGAATTACTCGTATTTCGGAAAATACGTATTTTCGACATACAAGTTACTATGGAAAGTGCCTACGTTCTTCTATTCTCCTTTTTCCTATGTTTTGAATAGTAACTGTGATATTTGTTACTTTGTGGTATAGTTCACCATACAATGATAATAAAAATGAAGTGTTTGTAATCTTTGTAATTCTGGGTATTGCACGATCCAGGGTGCCAGTTGTAGACCAGTTTCAGCTTTATTGTGTCATCATCAATACAAACCACAGTGGGAATTACCATGCAGTATTATTAGGGTTTTATACCCTGTTCTATTATTTTGTGGAATCTATTAGAGTAGATTGCCCGCCCTTTCTCGGTGCGGTGAGAGTGGTACTGTATTACCCCTGTCTTTTGGGTAATTATATTATATTTATACAGCATGGAATTACCCAGAAGTCTCTTCCTCATTATTATTTGCATATAATGTCAGGAGAGATAGGTAATCCCCCCTCTGATCCAGCCCCTTTGTTGAGACGCTTGCTTATTATGAATGCATATTTCTGGCACCCTAGCAAATATAAAATACAATTCAAAAACAATTGCCATATATATGTGTATTTTTTCACCTTTATTACCTTACTTATATGCCTATATTTATATTTCTATTTAGACAAATTTGCAAAGATTCAGGACCTTCTCAGTCAAGACAGATCACCATTAGGGTCCTCTAGGCCGACACCAATTCTAGATCTGGATATAAAGGCATTTAACACATTTCAGGTAAGCTGCTGGTTTTCATTCTGACTGGATGTCTTTTTTGTGTAAAAAAACCACATTTCTAACAAAGTGAATGGAAACTAAAGCCTTTATCTATGCGTAAACCTTTTATGTGCGTCATGTGATGTCTTCCCAAGCATTCCATTCACAAGCACACTGTTTTTAGTCATTGACTATTTTCTTTGTCACACATGCCCAGTTCCTGTGCTACTACAGAGGCTTGTTAACGTAGGTCACTGCCCCCTACACCATGGTAGAGCACAGTACAGCTTGAAAGCTTCAAAGTCGCTCAAAAGGAATACTAGCACACAGGGCTGTTTAAAGAGAATTCTAATGCAGTAACTTGACTTTCTGGCTCCTCCCAGTCCATTGTCACTGACAAAATCCATCTCTAACACTTGAGACTGAGGACCAATGTTAATGAAGGAGGGGAGAAGCTGAAAACTTTAGTACACTGCCAGAAACCAATCAGTTACTGCAAGAGTATAATCTTCTTTAAGAGTCAAGGTGTACAATAAAATGAGAGCATTTGATGTATGCAAAGTTTGCTTGAGTTCCCCTAAGTATTGCCTCCCGAAGAGCAACATTTTTCTTGGTAAATAATTTTAACATGGTAAAAAGTGCTGGCAAGATGACAATGTATTTTGTTTCCATCAAAGTATCACTTGGTATGATTGCAAGAAATTATCATTGCTTTTTCCTGCCTGTACAACAATATATATATATAAAAATCTCCTTAAGTGTTATTTTGCTATTGATTGATAGAACAAATGATTCGTGAGACAGATAGATATCTGGGAATGGTTCTTTCTGCGTCTGTTTTGTCTTCCCTGCATTGAGGAAAACTCATGTATAATATACCGAATGTTGGTTAATGTTTGTAATAAATTAAATCGGGAAGTAGGAAACAAAACCTCCAACTCTCTGCTCCTTAATGAATTGTATTTACATTTTCACCTATCTGTGTTAATGTTAGTACCAGAGTAATCAATACAGTGACCAGGGGTCTAAGCGATTGGCCTGACGCCCCCTAAGACAGGTGAAAGTCTTTCATCATAGAGAGATCGATCTTTTTTTGTCTTTCTTTACAGCACCAACAACCTAATTAATTCTGAATTTCTCCCACAATTTATACTTCGCACTTACAATGAGGACACCAGGGAATTGCCAAAGGCATCCTGAATGCTCTGAATTTTTTAAAAGATGTTTTGAACGTGGAATCAACATAACCCAATTGTCAACCTCGCAGGGAGTTGTTAGATCACAGATTTCAAGGGCGGCGATTCGTTAGGGGTAACACACATTCTGTTTATCTGAAAGCTGCAGTAGAACATTATCCTTTATACGACAGAAACAAGAATCCCCATAATCAATATGCATTGTGACTATTTATTATTATTTTTACCATTCATAGCTGTTGAGGCTTCAAACAATATAATTACTTTATTTACACATTCATCAAAATTGCTACTGACAACTCTGCCCCTTATTCTGTACCAAGGATAAGGACTGTAAAACTAGATGTTCACACCTCTAGAACTATTTTGGCCACAAATATTTGGCTGAAATACTGATGGATATTGGTTTGTTGAACTTCTGTTCAGAAAGATCGGTGGTCTGTTAGCCTAAAACATAGGGCAACTAGGTAGGTGGGCCAACCTCCCATAGGCAAAAAACTTCACACTAAACACCTACCCAAACCCAATACGCAATACTTACCTTTGCTTGTGAAGGTTCACATTCATCCAGGTCATGGTATATCGTGTACCAACTGGACTTCAGAATTGTCATGCAACCGACTAAACCGCCTCCTACTTTCCTTGCAGTTGATCACCCACGGTTTTGGAACACCAGCCATCTGTGCAGCCCTAAGCACGTTCCAGACGGTTGCTTAGTGAGATGACTGAACTATTTGGAAAAACATACCACAAACAAACCAGGAGGCGTTTTAGAAGCGGGCAGGGGGAAGCGCAAACTCAGATAAAGGAACCTTGCGGAAATCCTCAGATGTCGTTGTCAAAGACGCCAAAACGGAAAAAACAGACTGACTTTGTCACGTGACCCACAGAGATGTCTGCTGCTGATATTTTTTTTTACATATATCATTAGGTTAATATAATTAAAAGGACCAAATTCCGTTTCAAGCACATTTTAAATAGAAGTGTGAAGCCGTTAGACTTTGGCAAATGGTTTTTTTTTTTTTTTAATATTTACAAAAAAAAAAAATATGTTTAAGGAAGCCAGACTACGAAATCCCTTCAATTTCAGAATGTTCTTCTTTTTTTTTTTTTTAATATGAGGAAAAAAATAAAGAAATAAACAAATCGTCTGTTACTGGAAACGTAAGACTGATTTAAGCCACCAAATGGAAAATAATTATAGATAAAATTAAATTGAAGAAATTACATTATGTGATTGGTTTATGTCTTCCAAGGTAAATACAGCTTTAATTATGATAATTTTTAACATGCATTTTTTTTTTACTGATTTTTTTTAAATCATTTTTAATTCAAATGCAGGTTCAAACAAAACACATTTACCAGACTTCTGGTCCAGAAAACAGCTGCTTAAAATGACATATCCCTTGTCCACCTATGTGATTCCTAAAAAGAGCTACGCCTGTCTAAAATCTAGCCTTCCAAGCACTGTAACTCCTCCTTCCCTTTTTTGCCAGACTCAGACATGTCAGTTTACTGATCTACCAAAATTTGAATAGCCAGGATAGTGAAATACCACATCAAGAAATCTTTTTTAAAATTGTTTTTAGATATTTATTTTCTGTAAATAACTAGTTGCTTAGAGAAAAACTCATACCTCTTTCTCATTGGCTGTTGGTGGTGGTCACGCATGCTCAGATCCTACTGAGTAACGAATGAAGCAGGTACTGAGACCAGAACAGCATATTAGGGGTCCTGCAAACAGGAAGACAGTACTTGGAAGCATTTTTTTTTTTTTATCACAGAATAATGTACCCACAACCTTGTATTATAAGAATATGGGAAGACTTAAAGAAATCTCGTGACCATATACTGTAAATATAATGGTTGCAGATCCAATAGTACAGGTCACTGTAATTTATAAACATAGTATAACATTATTAAGGCTATCTATCTATCTATCTGTCTATCTATCTATCTACATAGATAATCAATGCCCATTCCTAGGCCCCATACAATATCTAATCTGCAAACTGGCATACATTATAAACAAAGAAGTTTTAGTATACATTACTGTGATCACATGAATGAAACGCCTTCCAACCACGTGAAGGTAACCCAGTCTGGAAGGTCCTAACCTTTTTTTAAAGGGTGTCTCCACTGGTTTTTCTAAGTTTTCGTAATCCAGTTCTATTGAAGAACGGAGGTAAAGGAGCTGTGCCTTACCTTCCGTCTTCAATAGAACACAGGAGCCAGGAGCAAGGTAAGAAACTTACCCGCTCGCTCGCTCCCCCGGCGTGTAGTCTGACAGGTCCGTTCTTCAATAGAACTGGATTACGAATACTTAGAAAAACCAGTGGAGATACCCTTTAAATTTCTTTTACTTCAATTACGATTGCAAAACTTTGCATTCTCATTTTACACACTGGATCCATATAACAGGCTTTCTCATTCCCCCCAGCTCTTTGGCTTTTTAAAATGAGAGAAGAGGCCATCCAGTGCTTATATTAAAGGCATAGGACCTCCCATAAAAGGGGCATGTTGGGGGTGCTATTACCACATGGAGGCTTGACCAGGCTTGACCGAAACGTTGCCTGTGTTGCATACATTTTTGCTGTTTGAAAGAAAGTCCCCTGTGTGTACTGAACCTTTTTTCAAATTGTACATATCAAAGGGCATGTCCACCCCCAAAACTTAAATTTAACCAACTACTGGTCCACGGTACAGTTAAAAAAATCCTTACTTTACAATCCTGCTCCTTATAGTTCCCCTGTAGTCCATGTCCAAAGTCCGTCTTACTTGCCAAACGTCTCTGCCTCCTGTCTTGCCTCTGGGAGGGCGGTGACATGCGCAGAGGAGCCCTTTCCTCCCTCCCTCCCTCCTGATTCCCTCTCTCCAAACGTTCACCTTACGTAAAAACCTTAATCTACTGTATTATTACCCTCCCCCCCAACCCTATGTTAGAAGTTTAAAAATAGCTCCACAGATTCCACAGATCCTTGTTCCAGCGTCTTCTCTATGCTGGCGCTGGTCTGGCCCCCTGCTGTTGTTTTCCAGCAGGCAGGAGAGCCGACCAGAATGACGCTGGAATGAGGAGCTGTAGGTTGAATTTGGAATCGATTTTTAAATTTCTAACATAGCTGTTGGGAGTGGGAGGGTATGCCCTACAATATGTCAAAAATTACTATGAGGGTGAAGATGCCCTTTAAGATTTCTTGGTAGCACTGGGGCAGAATCATCTTGGAAAGAGCTGAGTGCCTACACACCACATAGAAAGATAACAATGCACATTCATGGCCCATACAATATCAATTATTGCACACTGGCATACTTTATAAACAAAAGGGTTTTAGTATACATTTACTGTGATCACATGAATGAAAAGCCTTCCAACCATGTCAAGGTAACCCCAGTCTGGAAGGTCCTAACTTATATATATCTAGTCCAAAGAAATCCAGTGAACTCCTTTTGTCAAGCCAGAATCAAGGGCCAAACCTTGACTGTTAATTCACAGCCAATAAAAGGCAGTTTTGTTTAAAAAAAAATACCTGGGCACTGGATTTCTTTAGACTATCAGGGAGATTTAATAAAAGTTCTTATCGTTTAAAAGGGGCTAATTTGCCCCAACCAATCAGATGTTAGCTTCAAATGTTAAATAAGATCTGATTGGTTAGGGCAAAATAAGCCCCATTTTAAACGATAGAATTTTTTATTAAATAACCTTGTATAGTATTACAACACCTTCCTGTAGCACCGGGGTAAATATATGAAAGACATTTCCACAGTGAGTTCCCTGTATATATATATAGTCACAGAAAGTGGGCACTTACAATTCAGAAGTCCTAGCCAGGTACTATGGCAGGATTATTGTACATAAATCAAATAGGGAAAACGTAATGCACTCTTGGGTCTTCATTCAAAACCTTAATTGGGTTAAAAATATTGCAACAGTGATCACAGGGTTATCAATCCAATGACTGGTGCAATAAGTGAACACATTAAAAATGTAAACTCTACAGGATAAAATCAATTAACGAACCATTAATTAGCATGTGGCATATAACATTATTATATAATAAAAACATCATTATAATTAATAACAGTGTGGGCTGAGTCTAGATTGTCTTTGTATTTACTTTATAAAGGGTCAGTATCATGATGGGCTATAAAAATGCAATTGCCTTAAGGTGTTTTAAAGTACAACTCCCAGAATTCCAATTCAAAACAATCAGAACAAGCTCTTTCTTTTAAAACTTAATCTGCAGATGATTTGCATTAGCCAGTCAAATCCAGAGAATGGCTGGTATGTTGTAATTAGAATAATAAGAAATGACATCGTAATATACAGACAATGGATTGGATAATGTACACAACCATGTATAGACATTGGCTACTGGGTAATGTAACAAACCCATACTATAGACAGTGTATTGGATAATGAACAACCATATACAGCAGTGTATTGGATAATGTAACAACCCATATATAGACCGTGTATTGGATAATGTAACAACCATATATAGACAGTGTATTGGATAATGTAACAACCATATAAAGACAGTGTATTGGATAATGTAACAAACCATATATAGACAGTGTATGGATAAGTAACAAACCATATACAGACAGTGTATTGGATAATGTACCTACCCATAATAGACGGTGTATTGGATAATGTACCACATATATAGACAGTTGTATTGGATATGTAAACAACCAATACAGACAGTGTATTGGATAATGTCCACCATATATAGGCAGTGATTGGTTAATGTAACTACCATATATAGAAGTGTATGGATATGTACCAAACATAACAGACAGTGTATTGGATAATGTACCAAACAATATATAGACAGTGTATTGGATAATGTACCAACCATATATAGACAGTGTATTGGATAATGTACCTACCATATATAAGACGGTTTGGTATGGTAATGTACCAACCATATACAGACAGTGTATTGGATAATGTACCAACCATATATAGACAGTGTATTGGATATGTACCAACCATATAAGACAGTGTTATGGATAATGTACTACCATATACAGACGGAGGAACCATTAAAAGTATTGGTTAATGTACCTACCATATATAGACAGTGTATTGGAAATGTACCAACCATATACAGACAGTGTATGGATAATGTACTTCCCATATATAGGACAGTGTTTTGGATAATGTTACAAACCATATACAGACAGGGTATTGGATAATGTACCAACCATATACAGACAGTGTATTGGATAATGTACCACCATATATAGACAGTGTTTTGGATAATGTACAACCATATACAGACAGTGTAATGGATAAGTTACCAACCATATATAGACAGTGTATTGGATAATAACAACCATAATATAGACAGTGTATTGGATAATGTAAACAACCTAATACAGACAGTGTATGGATAATGTACCTACCATATATAGCAGTGTATTGGATAATGTAACAACCATTAACAGACGTTGTATTGGATAATGTACCTACCATATATAGAAGTGTTTGGATAATGTAAACCATATACAGACGTGTATTGGATATGACCAACCAATATAGACAGTGTATTGGTAATGTACCTACCATATATAGACAGTGTTGGATAATGTACAAACCATATACAACAGTTGTTATTGGATAATGTACCTACCATATATAGACAGGTGTTTTGGATAATGTACCTAACCATATATAGACCGTGTATTGGTTAATGTACCACCATATATAGACAGTGTATTGGAAATGTACCAAAACCATTATAGGACAGTGGATTGGATAATGTACCTACCATATATAGAAAGTGTATGGATAATGTACCACCCATATATAGACAGTGTATTGGATAATGTACCTACCATATATAGAACGTGTATTGGATAATGTACCTACCATAATAGACAGTGATTGGATAATGTACCAACCATATAAGACAGTGTATTGGATAATGTACCTACCATATATAGACAGTGTATTGGATAATGTACCAACCATATATAGACAGTGTATTGGATAATGTACCACCATATATAGACAGTGTATTGGATAATGTACAAACCATATATAGACAGTGGATTGGATAATGTACCTACCATATATAGACAGTGTATTGGATAAGTATACCTACCATATATGACAGTGTATTGGATAAGTACCAACATATATAGACAGTGTATGGAATGTACCTACATATATAGACAGGTGTATTGGATAATGTACTAACCATATATAGACAGTGTATGGATAATGTACTGCCAATATAGACGTGTATTGGATAATGTACCTACCATATATAGCAGTGTATTGATAATGTACCAACCATATATGACAGTGTATTGATAATGTACCAACCATATATAGCAGTGTATTGGATAATGTACCACCATATAAGACAGTGTATGGATAATGTAACAACCAATGCGTGTATGGATAATGTAAAACCAATATAGAGTGTATTGGATAATAACAAACCATATATAGACGGTGTGTATTGGATAATGTAACAACCATATATAGACGGGTGTATTGGATAATGTAACAACATATATAACGGTGTTGGATAATGTAACCATATAAGAAGTGTATTGGATAATGTAACAACCATATATAGACAGTGCATGGATATGTAACTACCATATATAGACGGTGTATTGGATAATGTAACAACCCTATATAGACAGGTATTGGATAATGTACCATCCATATATAGGCAGTGTATTGGATAATGTACCAACCATGTATAGACAGTGTATTGGATAATGTACATACCATATATAGACAGTGTATTGGATAATGTACCAACCATATACAGACAGTGTATTGGATAATGTCCTACCATTATAGACAGTGTATTGGATATGTACCTACATATAAAGACAGTGTATGGTATGGATAATGTACCAACCATATACAGACAGTGTATTGGATAATGTACCTACCATATTAGACAGTGTATTGGATAATGTACCTACCATATATAGACAGTGTATTGGATAATGTACCAACCATATATAGACAGTGTATTGGATAATGGACCAACCATATATAGACAGTGTATTGGATAATGTACCTACCATATATAGACAATGTATTGGATAATGTACCTACTATATATAGACAAGTGTATTGGATAATGTACCAACCATATATAGAGAGTGTATTGGATAATGTACCAACCATATATAGAGAGTGTATTGGATAATGTACCAACCATATATAGACAGTGGATTGGATAATGTACCAACCATATATAGACAGTGTATTGGATAATGTACCAACCATATACAGACAGTGTATTGGATAATGTACCAACCATATATAGACAGTGTATTGGATAATGTACCAACCATATATAGACAGTGGATTGGATAATGTACCAACCATTATAGACAGTATATTGGATAAGTACCAACCATATAGAGAGTGTATTGGATAATGTACCAACCTATATAGACAGTGGATGGATAATGTACCAACCATATATAGACAGTGTATTGGATATGTACCAACCATATACAGACAGTGTAGTGGATAATGTACCAACCATTATAGACAGTGTATTGGAAATGTACCAACCATATATAGACAGGGATTGGATAATGTACCAACCATATATAGACAGTATATGGAAATGTACCAACCATATATAGACAGTGTATTGGATAATGTACCAACCATATATAGACAGTGTGTATTGGATAATGTTCCTACAATATATGACAGTGTATTGGATAAGTACCAACCATATATAGACAGTGGATTGGATAATGTACCAACCTATATAGACAGTGTATTGGATAATGTACCTACATATATAGACAGTGTATTGGATAATGTACCAACCAATATAGACAGTGGATTGGATAATGTACCTACCATATTAGACAGTGTATTGGATAATGTACTAACCAATATAGACAGTGTATTGGATAATGTACCTACCATATATAGACAGTGTATTGGATAATGTACCTACCATATATAGACAGTGTAATGATAATGTACCAACCATATATAGACAGTGTATGATAATGTACCAACCAATATAGACAGTATTGGATATGTACAACCATATATGACAGTGTATGGGATAATGTAACAACCAAATATAGACGGATTGTATGGATAATGTAACAACCATATATAGACTGTGTGTATTGGATAATGTAACAACCATATATAGACGGTGTATTGGATAATGTAACAGCCATATATAGACGTGTATTGGATAATGTAACAACCATATATAGAAGGTGGTATTGGATAATGTACAACATATAAGACGGTGTATTGGATAATGTAACAACCATATTGAGTCGGTGTATTGGATAATGTACCACCATAATAGACGTGTATTGGATAATGTAAAAACCATATATAGACAGTGATGGATAATGTACTACCATATATAGACGGTGTTGGATAATGTAACAACCATTATAGACAGTGTATGGATAATGTACCACCATATAGACAGTGTATTGGAAATGTACCAACCATTATAGACAGTGTATTGGATAATGTACCTACCATATATAGACAGTGTATTGGATAATGTACACCCATACAGACGTGTATTGGATAATGTACCTACCAATAAAGACAGGTATGGATAATTACCAACATATAACAGGACAGTGTATTGGATAATGTACCTACCATTACAGAACAGTGTTATTGGATAATGTACCTACCATATATGACAGTGTATTGGATAATGTACCAACCATATATGACAGTGTATTGGATAATGTACCAACCATATATAGACAGTGTATGGATAATGTACCTACCATATATAGACACTGTATGGATAATGTACCTACCATATATAGAACGTGTATTGTTGGATAATGTACCAACCATATATAGAGAGTGTTTGGATAATGTACCAACCATATATAGAGAGTGATTGATAAAAGTACCAACCATATATAGACAGTGGTTGGATAATGTACCAACCATATATAGACAGTGTATGGATATGTAACAACATATACAGACAGGGTATTGGATAATGTACCACACAAATAAGACAGTGTATTGGATAATGTACCAACCATATATAGACAGTGTATTGGATAATGTACCAACCATATATAGAGAGTGTATAGATAATGTACCAACCTATATAGAGAGTGGACTGGATAATGTACCAACCATATGAAGACAGTGGACTGAATAATGTACCAACCATATACAGACAGTGTTATGGATAATGTACCAACCATATATAGACAGTGTGATTGGATAATGTATCAACCATATATAGACGTGTATTGGATAATGTAAACCTATATAGACAGTAATTGGATAATGTACCAACCATATATAGACAGTGTATTGGATAAATGTACCAACCATATATAGACAGTGGATTGGATAATGTAACTTACAATCATATACAGATGGTGGATTTGATAATGTACCAACCATATATTAGACAGTGGTTTGATAATGTACCAACCTATAATAGACAGTGGATGGATAATGTACCAACCATAATAGACAGTAAGATTTGATAATGTACAACCATATTCAGACAGTGGATTGGATAATGTACCAACCATATATAGACAGTGGATGGATATATACAAGTCATATATAGACAGTGGATTGATAATGTACCAACCATATACAGAAGTCGATTGGTAATGTACAAATCTATATAGACAGTGTATTGGATAATGTACCAACCAATACGACAGGGGATTGGGTAATGTACCAACCATATATAGACAGGGATTGAATAATGTACCAAACCATATATAGACAGTGGATTGGAGAATGTACCAAACCATATATAGACAGTGGATTGGAAAATGTACCAACCATAAATAGAAAATAGATTGAATAATGTACCAACCAATATATACAGTGTATTGGATAATGACCAACCATATATAGACAGTGAATTGGACAATGTACCAACCATGTATAGACAGTGGATTGGAAAATGTACCAACCATAAATAGAAAATAGATTGAATAATGTACCAACCATATATAGACAGTGTATTGGATAATGTACCTACCATGTATAGACAGTGTATTGGATAATGTACCTACCATATATAGACAGTGTATTGGATAATGTACCAACCATATATAGACAGTTTATTGGAATTACCAACCATATATAGACAGTGATGGAAAAGTACCAACCATATATAGACAGTGGATTGGAAATGTACCAACCATATACAGACAGTGTATTGGATAATGTACCTACCATATATAGACAGTGTATTGGATAATGTACCAACCATATATAGACAGTGTATTGGATAATGTACCTACCATATATAGACGTGGATTGAAAAATGTACCAACATATAAGACAGTGGAGGAAAATGTACCAACCATATACAGACAGTGTATTGGATAATGTACCTACCATATATGGACAGTGTATGGATAATGTACCACCATATATAGACAGTGTATTGGATAATGTACCTACCATATATAGACGGTGGATTGAAAATGTACAACCATAAATAGAAATAGATTGGATAATGTACCTACCATATATAGACGGTGGATTGAAAAATGTACCTACCATATATTGACAGTGTATGGATAATGTACCAACCATATATAGAGAGTAGATTGGATAATGTACCAACCTATATAACAGTGATTGGATAATGTACTACATATATAGACAGGGGATTGGATAATGTACCTACCATATATAGACAGTGGATTGGATAATGTACCTACCATATAGACAGTGGATGGATAATGTACCTACCATATATAGACAGTGGATTGGATAATGTACCTACCATATATAGACAGTGTATTGGATAATGTACCTACCATATATAGACAGTGTATTGGATAATGTACCTACCATATATAGACAGTGTATTGGATAATGTACCAACCATAAATAGAAGTAGATTGGATAATGTACCACCAATATAAACAGTGATGATTGGATAATGTACCTACCATAAGACAGGGGATTGGATAATGTACCTACATATAAGACGTGGATGGATAATGTACCTACCATATATAGACAGTGGAGGATAATGTACCAACCATAAATAGAAAGTAGAGTGGAATGTACCAACCATAATAATAACAGTGAATTGGATAATGTACTACCATATATAGACGGGATGGATAATGTACCTACCATATATAGACAGTGGATTGGATAGTACCTACCATATATAGACAGTGTATTGGATAATGTACCTACCATATATAGACAGTGTATTGGAGAATGACTAAAATATATAGAAGTGTATTGGATAATGTACCAACCATATATAGACAGTGTATTGGATAATGTACCAACCATATATAGACAGTGGATTGGATAATGTACCAACCATATATAGACA
>CM033473.1:284444743-284624186 GCA_019447015.1 Hymenochirus boettgeri
GTGGATATTTCCAACCATATACAGACATTGTTTGGATAATGTACCTACCATATATAGACAGTGGTATTGGCGATAATGTACACAACCATATAAGACAGTGTATTGGATAATGTCCAAACCATATATGACAGTGTATTGGATAATGACCAACCATATTAGACGACATGTAAGACATTATGGATAATGTACCATCCATATATAGACAGTGTATTGGATAATGTACCTACCAATTATGAACGTGTATTGGATAAAATGTACCAACCATATATGACAGTGTATTGGATAATGTAACCTACATATATAGACAGTGTATTGGATAGTACCTAACCAAATAGACATGTATTGGATAATGTACCTCCCTATATAGACAGTGTATTGGATAATGTACCACATAATAGACAGTGTATTGATATGTACCAACCATATATATACAGTGTATTGTAATGTACCACCATATATAGACAGGTGTCATTGGTTATACGTACTCACCATATAAGACAGTGTATTGGATAATGTACCAACCATATAGACGGTGTAATTGGATAATTACCACCATATATAGACATGTGTAAAATTGGATAATGTCTAACAGAACAGATGTATATATGACCTAGCAGTATTGGATTATGTAGTACAACCATATATAGACGGTGTATTGGATAATGTACCAACATATACGACACGGTGTATGGATAATGTAACACCATATATACATGTGTATTGGATAATGTACAACCATATTAACAGTGATTGGAAATGACTAACCATATAGACGGTGTATTGATAATGTAACAACATATATAGACAGTGTATTGGATAATGTACCACCATATATAGGAGTGTATTGATATGTACCAACCATATATGACAGTGTATTGATCAATGTAAAAAAACAACATACATATATATAGACAGTGTATTGGATAATGTACAACCATATAAGACATGTATGGATAATGTAATCCATACCATATATAGACTATGTATTGGATGTACAACTACCATATATAAGAACCGTGTATTGGATAATGTACCAACCATATAAGACAGTGTATTGGATATGTACCTACCATATAAGACAGTGTATGGATATGTACCTCCATTATAGCAGTGTATTGGATAATGTACCAACCATATATAGACAGTTGTATTGGATTACATAAAGGAAAATTGGATAAGTACAATGATGAGTGGAAAATGGAAACCCACATGAGATTGATAACGTGTATTGGATAAGGTACCTACCATATATAGACCGTATTGGATAATGTACCTACTATATATAGACAGTGTATTGGATAATGTCCCACCTATTAGAAGGGTATTGGATAATGTACCAACCATATAAGAAGTGTATTGGATAATGTACCACCATATATAGACAGTGATTGGATAATGTACCAACCATATATAGACAGTGTATTGGATAATTACCAACCATTAAGACAGTGTATTGGATAATGTACCAACATATATAGACAGTGTATTGATAATGTACCACACCATATAAGACAGTGGATTGGATAATGTACCAACCATATAAGACGTATATTGGATATGTACCAACCATATATAGAGTGTATTGGATAATGTACAACCATATAGACAGTGGTATTGGATAATGTACCAACCATATATAGACAGTGTTTGGAATAGTACCAACCATATACAGACATGGATTGAATAATGTACCAACCATATATAGACAGTGTGTCTGGATAATGACCAACCATATATAGCAGTGGATTGGATAATGTACCAACCATATATACATATATTGGATAATGTAACCACCATATATAGACAGTGTATTGGATAATGTACCAACCATATAGACAGTGTATGGTAATGTTCCACCATTATAGACAGTGTATGGATAATGTACCACCATATATAGACAGTGGATTGGATAATGTACCAACCATATATAGACAGTGTATTGGTAATGTCCTACCATATATAGACATTGTATTGGATAATGTACCAACCATATATAGACAGTGGATTGGATATGTACCTACCATATATAGACAGTGTATTGATATGTACTAACCATATATAGACAGTGATTGGATAATGTACCTACACATATATAGACAGTGTATTGGATAATGTACCTACCATATATAGACAGTGTAATGATAATGTACCACCATATTAGACTTGTTTGGATAATGTACCAACCATATATAGACAGTGTATTGGATAATGTACAACCATATAGACAGTGATTGGATAATGTAACAACCAAATTAGACGTGTATTGGATAATGTAACACACCATATATAGACGTTTATTGGATAATGACAACCATATTAAAAACGGTGTATTGGATAATGTAACACCCTATATAGACGTTGTATTGGATAATGTAACACCATATATAGACGTGTATTGGAATGTAACACCATATATAACGGTGTATTGGATATGTAACAACCATATATAGCGGTGTATTGGATAATGTAACTACCATATATAGACAGTGTATTGGATAATGTACACCATATATGATACCTATTGGTAATGTACTACCATTATAGACGGTGGTATTGGCTAATGTAACACCATATATGACAGTGTATTGGAAATGTCACCTCCATTATAGACAGTGTATTGGATAATGTACCAACCAGTATAGACGTGTATTGGATAATGTACCTACCATATATAGACAGTGTATGGATAATGTAACCACCATATAGACAGGGTATTGGATAATGTACCTACCATATAAGACAGTGTATTGGATAATGTACCAACCATATACAGACAGTGTATTGGATAATGTACCACCATATAAGACAGTGTATTGATAATGTACCTACCATATATAGACAGTGTATTGGATAATTTACCAACAATATGACAGTGTATTGGATAATGTACCAACCATATATAGACAGTGTATTGGATAATGTACCATACCATATATGACATGTATGGATAATGACCTACATATATTAGACAGTGTATTGGATAATGTACCAACCATATATAGACGAGTGTATTGGATAATGTACCACCATATATAGAGAGTGTATTGGATAAGTACCAACCATATATAGACAGGGTTTGGATAATGTACCACCATATATAGACAGTGTATTGGATAATGTCCAACCATATAAGACAGTGTATTGGATAATGTACCACCATATTAGACAGTGTATTGGATAATGTACCAACCATATATAGACAGTGTATTGGATAATGACCAACCATATTAAGAGTGTATTAGTAATGTACCAACCATATATAGAGATTGGAGGATATGTACCAACCATATGCAGACAGTGGCTGATATATGTACCAACCATATACAGACAGTGTATTGGATAATGTACCAACCATATTAGACAGTGTATTGGATAATGTACACCCATATATAGACAGTGTTTGGATATGTACCAACCATAATAGACAGTATATTGGATAATGTGACCAACCATATATAGACAGTGTTTTGGATAATGTACCAACCATATATAGACTGGATTGGATATGTATCTACATATACAGTGTATTGATAGTACAAACCATATATTAGACGTGGTATTGGATAATGTACAACCATATATAGACAGTGATGGATAATGTACCAACATATATAAGACAGTGATTTGTAATGTACCAACCATATAGACAGTGGATTGGATAATGTACCAACCATATATAGACAGTGATTGGATAATTACAACCATATATAGAGACAGTGGATTGGATAATGTACCAACCATATACAGAAGTCGATTGGATATGTACAAACTTATATAGACGTGTATTGTGATAATGTAACCAAGCATATAAGACAGGTGTATTGGAATGTACCAACCATATTAGACAGTGATTGATAATGTACAACCATATAGACAGTGTTGGATAATGTACCAACCATATATAGACAGTGGATTGGAAAATGTACCAACCATAAATAGAATAGATTGATAATGTACCAACCATATATCAGTGTATTGGTAATGTACCAACCATATTATAGACAGTGATTGGACATGTACCAACCATGTATAGACAGTGGATTGGAAATGTACCAACCATAATAGAAAATATGAATTGAATAAAGTACCACATATTAACAGTGTATTGGATATGTACCACCATTAAAGACAGTGTATTGGATAATGTACCTACAATATATAGACAGTGTATGGAATAATGTACCACCATATATAGACAGTGTATTGGGATAATGTACCAACCATATATAGACAGTGTTGGAAAATGTACCAACCATATAGACAGTGGATTGAAATGAACACCATATACAGACAGTATTGGATAATGTACCTACCATATATAGACAGTGTATTGGATAATGTACCAACCATATATAGACAGTGTATTGGATAATGTACCTACCATATATAGACGTGGAATGAAAAATTACCAACTATATATAGACATGGATTGGAAATGTACCAACCATATACAGACAGGTATTGGATAATTCCTACCATATATAACAGGTATTGGATAATGTACCACCATATATAGACAGTGTTTGGATAATGTACCACCTACCATATATAGACGGTGATTGAAAATGTACCACCCATAAATAGAAAGTAGATTGGAAATGTACCTAACCATATATAGACGTGGATGAAAAATGTACCTACCAATTTGACAGTGTATTGGATATGTACCAACCATATATAGAGATGATTGGATAATGTACCAACCATATAAAAGTGATTGGATAATGTACCTACCATATATAGACAGTGGATTGGATAATGTACCTACCATATATAGACAGTGGATTGATGTACACCATATCAGAGTGATTGATAATGTACCAACCATATATAGACAGTGGTGGATAATGTACCACCATATATAGACAGTGGTTTGGATAATGTACCTACCAATATATAGACAGTGTAATTGGATAATGTACCTACCATATAAGACAGTGTATTGGATAATGTACCAACCATATATAGAGAGTAGATTGGATAATGTACCAACCATATATAAACAGTGAATTGGATAATGTACCTACCATATATAGACAGTGGATTGGATAATGTACCTACCATATATAGACAGTGGATTGGATAATGTACCTACCATATATAGACAGTGGATTGGATAATGTACCAACCATAATATAGACGTAGATTGGTAATGTACCAACCATATATAACAGTGAATGGGATAATGTACCACCATATTAGACAGGGGATTGGATATGTCCCTCATATATAGACAGTGGATTGATAATGTACACCATATATAGACATGTGTTGGATAATGTACCTACCATGATATAGACAGTGTAATTGGTAATACCTCCATATAGAACAGTGTATTGGATAATGTAACCAACCATATATAGACATGTATTGGAAATGTACCAACCATATATAGACATGGATTGGAGTAATGTACCAACCAATATAAAGTGATTGGATAATGTAACACAACATATTAGATAGTGATGGATAATGTACCAAACCATATATAGACAGTGGATTGGATAATGTACCTACCATATATAGATGGTGAATTTATAATGTACCAACCATATATAGACATGGTATTGGATAATGTACCAACCTATATAGACAGTGGTTGGATAATGTACCAACCATATATAGACATGGATTGGATAATGTACCCATACTATATATAGACAGTGTATTGGATAATGTACCAACCATATATAGACAGTGGATTGGATATGTACCTACCATATATAGAGGTGGATTTGATAATGTACCAACCATATATAGACAGTGTATTGGATAATGTACCAACATATATAGACAGTGGTTGGATAATGTACCACCATATATAGACAGTGGATTGGATAATGTACCAACCATATATAGATGGTGGATTTGATTATGTACCAACCATATATAACAGTGGATTGGATAATGTACAAATCCTATATAGACAGTGGATTGGATAATGTACCAACCTATATAGACAGTGGACTGGATAATTACCAACCTATATACAGTGATTGGATCATGTACGAACCACATATAGACAGTGGATGGATTTTGTACCCACACATATAGACAGTGGATTGGATTGTACAACCACATATAGACGTGATTGGATAATGTACCAACCATATATAGACAGTGGTCTGGATAATGTACCAACCATATATAGACATTGGATTGATAATGTACTAAACTATATACAGACAGTGGATTGGATGATGTACCAACCATACAGACGGTGTACTGGATTATGTACCAACCATATACAGACGGTGTACTGGATTATGTACCAACCACATATAGACAGTGGATTGGATAATGTACCAACCATATATAGACAGTGGACTGGATAATGTACCAACCATACATAGACAGTGGATTGGACCACCACTATAGAAAGTGTGCAGCATGAAGATTGGTGACCGGGGGCATTTTAAAGGTAGGAACCTGGCTTTCTTTAAAATCAACCTGTTTGGAGACCAAGTTCCCTTAAGTGGGGTGGTGGTAATATAGCAGGTACATAGGATGTGTATAGTGAATTTTTACCAATTTATTTTTTAATTACCCTGTCAGTAGCATTCATGTTATAATATTCACTTAGTGATGTCACAGAGATTATTATATATGCCTACAAATATTTTGATTCCCTATTTATTATATAGTGGATATGTACCTCTTAGTCTAAATTATTAGGATGATAGAATTACCAAAGAGTTCCATTACCATATAATAGCACAGCCCTCCAGTTTCTATCCATTTACATTAGGGATACATTATCCAATATTACACCCCCCTCTCAACCTATATCCCAGTATGGGCACTGTATGAGCACGTTAGACTGGGAAATTAATCAAATCTTCTACAATAACAAATGGAAAAAACAAACAAGGGAATTGGAAACATTAAAGGAGAAAGATATAAGGTGAGTGAAAAAAAGCAGCACACGTCCTTTAACACATTTGCAGCAACTGACACAGATTAAAGGGGAACCGAAGACAAACTATAAATGTAGGTTAATGTTTTTAATTCTATGTATTCTATGTACGTTTGTTACATTAACATTACACCGTGCCCCTGGCTGTTGATAACTGCTTACATTTGGTGACAAGTTAAATAAAGAATATAGGTTAATTACCCTTTACACCTTTTTATATCTTATTGCAAATTGCCCAAAATTCGGAAATTAACTGTAATTATTATTATCTACATACAGGGAGATTAATAAAGTTCTTATCATTTAAATGGTACTAATTTTGCCCCAACCAATCAGACTTATTAACATTGAAAGCTAACATCTGATTGTTGGGGCAAAATTAGCACCATTTAAACGATAAGAACTTTATTGAATCTCCTGATGAACTTTTTTGAATAACCTTGATAATTATTTAGCCAGGATTCTAAAACTACAGCAAACAACACTGACACTTTTCAGTTCATTGCTAATTTTCAGCAGCACACAGATTATAAATACTCCTCAGTAATATATATGCCTCTTGAGTCTACCATTATTGCAAAAACCTGGAAAGATTTCTCATTTTTAAACGTGGAATCTTGTTTACATCAGTACAGAGAGAATTTGTGAACTGTAGTCTCCCCCTAGTGGTGGTCACTTATATTAAAGTAGATGGCTTTGCGATGAACCTGCTTGGGATTTAATTTCAAGAAATTTGAAAGGAAAAAAAAAGGAAAATATTATGCCAGTCCAAATCTGTAAATGGTTATTCTATGTGCCATAACTTGAGGGTACTTACAATAATTATAAATTAGTAGCAGGGAGGCGCACTCAAACGAGATATATATCAAAATTTTGAGTGCGCCTCCCTGCTACTAATTTATAATTACGATTGTACTGCTTATGGTTGAGCTGTTGGGGGAGCAGCACCTTGGAAGATTTAAGGAGTGTGGGTGTGCGAGGAGCTAACAAATAATTGGATTTCTTATCAACAAGTACCCTCTATTGAAAATAGGGGTGGACATGCCCTTTAAACAAGCCTTGGGTGATGTCTCTAGATTCTCTGAATCCTAAGTTATAGGCTTGTAAAATTACACTTCTTTATCTGTGCGGTTTCCTTCTGTGACAGGCACATATGAGTTACATAGGAAGCCCCACCCCAAAAATATCCATCTTTCCTGAAGCTAGTTACAGACCTGCAACCATTCTCTGTCCTTTCCTTACCTATGCGCACCTTAGGGAGAGGGGAAATAAATCTTTTTAGGCTTGTGGCTGGCTTAAAAAAAATATAGGAAGTTCGGGGGCAGGGCTATTATGACATAGCTGAAGATGCTTGTCCTGGCAGGGGCATGATCCAGACTGAGACTTGGGGGCAGAGCAGTGGTGCTGGTGATGTCCAGCTCACAGAACTAGCAAGAAAAAAACACTTTTATACTGCAGTAACGTTGGACTCAGCTAGAAGCATGATCCTGAAATCATTTTAAAGTTTGGAATGGCTCTTTTAAATAAAGGCCACTCCAGTAGAGAACACAGTTCCCCTTTAAGAAATAATAAGATAGAAAGATATGTGGAAGGAATACTTGAACGGGAAATGTTTGACCTTACCAGTATCAGTCATTTTGTGGGTGGAGTTTTGGGTAGGTCTTACACACACAGTTCGATACTGGCAACTTTACCAGTTCATGCAACATGATAATTTCAGTTTCCATCAGGAATTTTTTCGCTGATCATATGAATATAGATGGTCTTGCACTAGTTTTCGCTGAAAAACTGGCCCCACCACTTTCATCCTACCAGACATACTAACGAGCGGGTTAACCGATTGGCTGGGTGTATATATAGATATATTTATATAATATATACACATATATATAAGCCTAAGATTCTGTACAGAGAGTTTACCAGTTGCCTTGGTTTAAACCTGTGACCTTTCTGGATCTTTTCCACTGTACTGTTTAGTGTGTCTGGAATAGTACAGTACAGTACAGTATATCTGTTGTATTCAATTAGATCAACTGGACTAGAAGTTTAGTTCTTGAAGACGTTTCTAGTCATCCGACTGGATCTCTCAATTCAGAATGACTTGTACAAGAATCTGTTAGTAATAAGTACCCAAGAATGTCTCAATCAGCATAAACTGCGAGGTGTTGTTTGTTGTGGCTAAGAGTAAAGATGGCTAAACGGCCTAAAGTTCAGTTCGTTTTTTGAACTGCTGAACTTCAGTATAAGTTCGGAAGTTCGAGACTTCGGTAAAGAACCCATTAAATTAAACTCAATGGGAGTCAATAGTTCAAAAAGTTCAGATTATATACAGATAAAATAGCATTGGTGACATACTGTAATGGCTGTTGTTCCTAGGAAATGATCTAGGGAAAAGTCCATATCGCCAAAACTTGTCCAAACACTACCTTATTCAAGTTCGGGCAACGTCGGCTTTACTCATGCAGACCTAAGGGTTATGGCCAATTTGAGGGTTACCAAATGATACTTTGAGGTTGCAGAACAATACATTCGAGCTTTACTGAATTCAAATGTTACATTTGAGGTTACCGATACGAATTTGATAATATCAGTTTTGAATGGCCTCCTTACACCTCTCTGAACAAATCCTGTTCTTTTGCCAATATGTTAACATTACAATCTTTAAACGTATGTCCATTTTCCTAAGATGCAGGTACACGCTAGTCCTGACCCGAGAATTGGCTCTTCTGTGCTGGGCCATACGTTGATGCAGTTGCTGTTTGGTCTCCCCACATACAAATCAGAGCATTCTTCACTGCACTGCACTGCGTATATGATGTCGCTTTTCTTGTGTTTTGGTATTGGGTCTTTCGGATGTACCAATTGCTGCCTCATGTGTGTTGTTCGGTTTAAAACAGACAGGGATACGATGTTTTAAAAAAATTCTTCTTAAAGGGCATGTCCACCCTTAATACATCTTTAGCATGTGATAGGCAATGCTTCCCCAGCCCAAAACGCTTTAATATTATTGCCAGAAATCCCCCAATCATTACTTCCTTACTCTTCTTCCTTCGCCGCACACCTCCCGGCCCTCTCCTTTCATGGAACTGCAAGCAGGGGGGGGACCGGCAGCGCGTCTGTGATTGGCTGAAAGGCAGCCACCACGGACGCGGCTGCGGCAGTTCAGAATGGTCAGGAGAGAGGTAAGTAAGTAATGATCGGGGGACTTTCTGGCATTAATTGATAGCGGTTGGGGCTGGGGAAGCATTGCCATCACATCTAAAAGGTTTTTACACTAGGGGAGGGCTTGCAAAGGTGAAGGAGAGGGAAGGAGAGGGAGGGGGGAGAATGGCTGCAGTGCACATGCCAAACTTCTCCCGGAGGGGTGACAGGAGGCAGAGTTGACTTTGGGGGGGATTGAAGGAGAACCATTGGAGCTGGGATGTAAGGTAAGGATTTTATTACACTACAGAGTGGGGCCAGCAGTGGGGGGGTTATAATTTTGGGGGTGGACATGCCCTTTAATATTCAGAGACCCCTGCTACATATGAATGACCATGTTCTTCTCCTGTCTTTCTTTCCCCCTTCACTGTTGATATTCATGTTCTTGAGATGTTTAATGATCTGTGTGCAGGGTTCTGATGAACCCAGCTTGTATCTAAAGGGCGTGGGAGTCAAACACCAAATTCTGGTCTAAACGGTTGTGTTTCTATAAGCCTCTACTTCCAGTTTACCATCCATGAACCTGCCATCAACACGTCCAATAGAAGACAGTTCCATAGTTTTATCATTCTCACCATGAAAGCCTCTCCGAACTTGAAGCCTAAACTTCTTTTGTTTCATTCTAAGGGTTGTCCGCGTGCCTTCTGACATGTTCTATTGGTTAACAATGCCCCAATGAGATGGAATTGGACAGGGATGAAACAAGACAAACCGTACAGATCTCCACCGACTTCCAAAAAGCAAATTGAGGGTAGTTGGTACTGTGAGGTGTTGCCATACTAACTATAACAAATATGTATGTAGTATTGTTATATAATAAAAAATGTGAAATTATGTGAAGTTACATAGTAGATGGATAAAGCTACTCAGCCCCTTTCATGAAATTTGCCAAAAATGAGTTAAATGAGTGCAACGCGTTGGGATCAATGGAAGGTGAAATTTCACCATTAATATGCCAGCTGGGCTACAGGCAACTATAAAAAATTACCCAAAGCCCACAGTGATTCATTCCACTGTCTGGTTAGCGGAATAGTCCCAATTATAAGCAAAATGACCCTTTGAATTATGCTGCCCCTAGAGTTTCCAACACATTTTACTAAAAAATCAGCCCAAAACACTGCCTTTAAGCCAAAGCCAATCACTGAACTATCTGATCGAAATATGGTTCCTTATGTACCAAGAATTAGGGCTAGGCCACACTTGCGCACTATTTGGTGCGCTTACACTTTGCAATCCGTGAGAAAGAATCGCAGAGCAATGCATTCCAATGTGGGTGGCCCCATTTATGCTGGTGCTGCGATCTTTTTTTGGAGCAATGCAAGCACCTGTGCTTCGATTCCAGAATATTACACATAAACAGGCCGTAACGCATGTGTAATACGCAGTATACAATCGCATTTTTATTGTGCATTGCCTTCTATTGTAGTCTGGCATCAGCCTAAGTCTCCTATGTTGCTCGGTCATTTCTTTATAACGTGTATTCACTACTGTCTGAACCAATAAAGACAGGATTCACCCACACCACACCACACACACTACAACCACACCTGATTTCCTGTGTAATGTCAGATATACTTCATATTTCCAACTAACACCCTGTAATCTTTTCCTCTAAACAGCGAAACACATCAAAGGCTTGTTCATCTTTGAATGGAGTAAATCGAACACTACATTCATTTAGATGGATAAAAGAACAACATAAGCAATCAGAATTCTTAAAGGCTAATGTGAATGATAAGATTTGCAGTGTGAACATACTTAATCTTCTCTGTGTTTATTACTTTTAACACTTTAATATTAAGAATCTGCAAAAATTTCCGACCGTTTTCTATCAAAAGTCAGCAGAAGAATATCAGATCAACTAAAATAATGCACCAGGCAGCTGGTCAGGTGAACAAAATCGACCCATGAGTACCTGCCCTGCGGGATGGTTAAACTGTCTCACATTGCCAACCAGTTCATCAATGATGATTTAGTTTGCCAGACATTCACCAGTCTCAGTTTACCAGCCAATTTACTAATCTCATTTTTCCAGCCAGCTCACAAGTCTCAGTTGCCCAGCCCATTCCCCAGTCTTAGTTTGTCACCAATTCACCAGTCCCAGTATTCCAGTCAATTCCCAAGACCCACGTTTTCAAGCCAATTCAATTGTTCAACTTTCAACTAACACCACACCCCCTCCAGTCCATAGGCAATTGAAAGGGTTGTCCCCTTAAATTCAATCTATACAGCACTTTGGGCCTCTATAAGTGTAGGGCCTGATGCCCCATTTCCCCACCATTCTTAGTGAAAGTGTCAATAGCAGTGCAAGGCCACCCAGCTTCAGGCAGTGATGCATTTCCTCCCTGAAGAAATGGAAACAGGGAACATAATGCGATAATACGGAGATCTATATCTTACAACAGAGATTCAAGAGCCGCAAAGTAAGTGTGCTATTAATTATACTAATTGTACAAAGATATTTTAAAGTTCATTTTAAACCTTCTTTAAGTGATCAGAGCAGCATTTTTTAACCAGGGTTCTAGGGACCCTAGGGGTGCCTGAGAGGTTGCATGGGGGTCCTCCCGAGATTGTGACAGAAACTGTAAGGATCCACCATTGTGATGAATAAGACATATTGTTCTATATTGTATGAATTATGTGTTTGGTGTATTGATGTCAATAAGTAATAATGTTTATATGGCTTCCCTGAGAATAACATTTTTCCAAGGGTTCCATAGGATAAAAGGTTGATAACACTGTATAGACACATTCCCTGTGGAGAATGAGAATGCAAACCAGACCATTTACAGTGGCCACAAGGTCCTCAGCCCAGGTGTAGCTTAGAACTCTGAAGCTCCAATGATTGGCCTGGGTTACTAACGGTTTAGGTCCTCAACGCTAGCACTTTATAGTGAGGGGGTGTCTGTTTTCAAATAAAGTGTGGCCCCCAGTGTGGCCAGGTTGGGCACCCCTAGGTTAAATGATCATAGTACTAAACAACATTAAACATTTATTCCAAAAATTTAAATGTCCAACAATATGTATGTACATCTATGCACAATTAAAGGGTAAGTTCAGTGGGAAAAAAAATATTTTTAAAATTCTTAGTTTATATTACGCATACCTATTTATTCTACATATCTCTCCCATTTTTAAAAATCTGTTGAATTATACCCTTCTGTCTATTCCTGCTGTTGACATTATTGAGCTGACACTTCAGGTCTAACGGTCCTTCTTCTTCCCAGAATACCTTGGAATGTCGCTAACAGTAATTTCTACTGATTGGCTGTTGGATGGGTCAAAGATGCTCAGATCTCTACTGAGCAACTGAATCAACCCGCGCTGGTCAAGGGCAAGACCATAACTGTCTCTATAGGGGTCCTGCAAACAGGAAGTCAGTATTTCGGTTGCATTTATTTATATAACCACACAAGGCTGAATGGGCAGTTAAGGTCATTGGATGAAAAATACTGCTATTTATTTATTAAAGTATATTATTTTAACTGAACTTCCCCTTTAACATTGTATGTCTGTATATCATAGTATTGGTTAGTATATGATGGCAATAACCTTTGTACTGTATGGCCACCATTACAGTCCTGAAAGTAAACTCACTGGACATTTCAATTGGTTGCAAGTAGCACTCATATAAATAAACACAAAACTCAATAAAAGGATTTCATAGTTTAACAAGAAATCAATAAGAGGGAAACAACACCATTATGTTACATATCCACTTAGCTAAATATGAACCTCCTGCCCTGAAGGAAATACCAATTCTAGTGAGTGCTGACTGCTAAGTTACAGGGGATCCAAAGATGCTGCACAGCCTGTGTGCAGCCCTAGCAAACTGCCACCTAGGCCAAGCCTATGTGAAATCTATGGAACATATGTGACATCTATGACAATGGAACAACCTATGGAACAATCTGTGTAACATCAATGTATATGTGACAATCTAGTACGGTCTAGTCTCTATAGAATAACAATCTATGGAGCTATAAACATCGATGGGACAGTCTATGTAACAATCTATGGAACAGTCATGTAACCTAACTATGCATGACAGTCTAGAATCTATGAACAATATGTTAACATCTATGAACAATCTGTAACAATAATGTATTAATGTGACAATCTATGTACGGTCTATAACAATCTATTTAATAATATACAATATGGAACAGTCTATTACATTAGGAACGTCTGTAACAATCTATGGAATCACGGTCTATGTAACATCTATTTAATCATATAACAATCTATGGACAGTCTATTTAACATCTATGGAACATGCTATGTAACAATCTTAGGACATCTATGTAAGAATCTATGGAACAGTCTATGTAAACAATCTATGGAACAGTCTATGTAACAATCTATGGCACAGTCTATGTAACAATCTATGGAACAGTCTATGTAACAATCTATGGAACAGTCTATGTAACAATCTATGGAACAGTCTATGGGTAACAGCAATTGCACTGAGCAAGCAGAAAGGGAGGATTCCAGGCAAGCAACTGTTTAAAAATGCTCCAATGTTCCCTGTTGACTAAATCCTTACTTCAACAAAGCAACTACACATTATTAACCTTATTGTATGTGGCTTAATGGGAGCAGAGTGACCACTTTTTTTACCCATAGAAATGCTCGAAAGCCTCCATTTGTCTGTGTTACGACACATTTATAATAAGTTAAATGCAGGCTTTTATTTGATGAACACAAAGCTTACACGTATTAACACGTTAAAGGCTTAAATTTAAAGTGCATGTTCACCAATTGAAGAAAAAATATTGCAAAATTGATGCTTTCAGCACTGAGTTCGATTCCACCCTTGGACACCTCTCCAAGGAGTTTGTATGTTCTCCCTCGTCGCTTGCGTGGTTTTCCTCCACAATCATAAATCATACTGATAGGTGTATGTGTCAAATAATGTGCTTAGATTGTAAGCTCTTCAGGGCAGGGTCTTGATGTGAATGTATCATGTAATTGTAAACCGCCATGGAAGATATTGGTGCATATAAATCCCCAATAACAATAATTATTGAAATGTTTTATTATTACAATTTGACACCAGAGGGAGCATTTTTCAATCGCATGTACTGATTAATGCCCCATTAAGAAGTAGTTTATTATCAGGGTTATTCAATAAAAGTTCTTATTGTTAAAAATAATTTGCCCCAACCAATCAGATGTTAGCTTGCAAAGTTAAATGATTCTGACTGGTTGGGGCAATTAGCACCATTTTTAACAATAAGAAACTTATTGAATCTCCCTGTATTTTTTTTTTTTATATACGCGCTTTAAATTCTGGAGCACTTTACAATTTGATAAAGAGACAACAGTATGGAGACAACGAGACATCTCCCCTGGCTAGCTGTATTGGCTTTTATTAAGAGATTTAGAGATTCTAGAATTTTTCAAATGTTACATTTTTTCAAATTGAAAATTCTAAAAAAAATCTAAAATTTTAGATTTTTAAATAAAAAATTCTCGATTTTTTCGATAATTATCGAACCAGTTCCGCATTCTGAAAAACAGTGTAAGTCGGCAAAGTCTGTGATTCCGGTGAATCCGTGAAATCTAATTGGGAACTGGGTTCAGGTTCAGGTCCATCTCTACTCACTACCCAAATTTTTGTATATTTTTCATACTGCATAATATCTTTGTCAAGTTTTATTGGGGGATTCCAATGCCTAGATAGCTATGACAATCCTACTAAACCTTAAAAAACAGAGGGCAAGGTTATTACCATGCAACACTATTATCAAATACTTTAAAATAATCAAAATAATTCGCAACCAAATAGTCATTAGTTAAGAATGACGCTCTTCAGCTACAAAATATAATTAGACCAATTGATTTAGGCCCCCCACAGCTTTAAAACAAAATTTGAATTTTTTTTCCTACACAGCTGTTAAACTGAAATAGATTCCTACTTCTCTTGTTTGTTTGTGCCATAACCCATTAGTGCCAGCAGACTTCCCAGAGTAATGTCATTGACACTTTCAGTGCCAGCAGGGTATTACCATTAACCCTTAGTGCCAACAGATTTTCCGATTAATTCTTTCAGTGCCAGCACTTTCCAGAGTATTGCCATTAACAATTTCAGTGCCAGCAGAATATGACCATTAACCCTTTAGTGCCACAGACTTTCCTATTAATACTTTCAGTGCCAGATATTGCCATTAACCCTTCAGTGCCAGCATTGACATGATTACAGTATGTACCTGCTTTCCATGTCTCCTCCATTGAATGTTCACTCCTCACCTACTCTAAGTTCTATTGGAGAGTTGGATGGAAGGAAGGAAAAGGCAGGGGTAACGGATCTCATGATGCTAGTCACAGGGTCACTGCTATAAAGTCTGCAGCAGCTTTTACCTAGCATTTTAGAACTGTTCTCCTCAGTCCTATTGCTGAGCTCATCCTCCTTCCTTCACCTTCAGTTCATTTGTAACGTTGTATCCAGTAGAGGGAGCTGAGTTCAGGGTCTTACTCACTACAATGTTACACATTACAGCAGGACAGGAGAGCCGATCTAACCAGCAAGTAAAGCTGCAGGGAGATGCTAGGAGAACACTGGGCGTCCTGTTTAACATAGCACCCTTCTCTTAGCCTAAGTGGCTTATGCCTAAAACGGCCTTGCTTGTAATACCCAACTTCAATTCAAATATTTGGAATAATGTATATTTTAACTATTGGAATGGTCCGACATGGTATACACACATTCGACGATTTAAAGAAAACACTAACTTTTAAGGCCCCATAAACATTATTGAATATCCCATCAGTTTTGACTAATTCAATAGAATTGATCAGAATATCGAAGACATTTTTTCTGTGTTTTTGAACGTTATTGAAAATCCATGGAAGATGGGCGGCGTAAGGTGGAGAATTCCGATTGGAAAACCATTGCCCTGTGTATGAGTAGCTTCCTGTGTCATTTATCAAACTAGCCTCTTTTGCAGCTAAAACCTCACCTTTTATAAGGTTTTAATTGACTTGCAAATTGTAAATGGCAAAGTGACATATCATTTCTATGTTTATGTAGGATGGGATAAAGCTTTTTCTATTTAATATATTGTAGCTACTCAATTTGGAAACAGTATTAAAATGATGTTTAGATAATGTTTCCAACTAAGCTGCTGTAATGTTTCCGGATCCGTTCAAATCTATGCTGGCGAAACTGTGGCTTTGAAAGTTTGTTTTTACGTATTTATGGGATAGTAGAAATTAAAACCCTTTGGTTATTTTGTTTTGAATTACTGAGAAAATCCCTAAATATAATTAATTTAGACCAGCATTCACTCTCCTGAATCTAGGTCTCTTACTAATCCTTCAGGCTAGAAAGCTGACTTATTATAATTGATTCAGTGGTAGCCAGATTATTAATTGCTAGAAACTGAAATTAGAATTTATCTACATTAGTCAATGGTGTATAAATGTTCTAGAAGAACTCTGAAAGGCTAGGATGATTTGTTGAGACTTGGTATCATACGTTTCAGGACCTGGTGTGTGGGGGTTTGGGGTAAAGGCTACTTTACAACTTTAACAAACACCATCTCCTTTAAAGACATTTAAACTGGGGTAAAATCATTTTTAACTTCACACCAGTAATTAGGATAATTACCAATCTAAATCTTCTGTACCTTAGAATCAATTACAAAGGCCCCACACACACCACACACACACCACACATCAAACTCCTACAGCGAAAAGAAATACTTACTTGATTCGAGCAGTGATTACAGCTCCAGTGGCTGCTTACCTCCATAGCAAAGCAGCTTTCTTTCACTATAACACAATATCACTGGGTGAATGCTATGGCTGTAGTGAGGCACAAATCACCTCTACTGCACATGCCTCAGTTTTGTGGAGGGGGTGGATACTAGGAGAGGAGAAATACATACGAAACTAGGAGTGAGCTGAACAGGACATGAGGAGATCTAGTGACAGGGAACACTGAGAGCAAAAAGGGATCAAGTTCCTGACAGCACTAAAAATATAGAAATGGATAAAGGCAAGTCATTTTTTTCAGTTTAGTTTCCCTTTAATGGGTTCTAACCTGTGTGCTGCCATCTTGTTATTAATCCTTGATCTTAGTTTTATCTAGTTTTATCTAGACCACCAGTTTCTTATCATTCAGATTCACTTTATCTGGTGATGTGCCTCTGATTGGAAAAAAGCCAATGTCATACCAATAATTCAAAAAAGAGGTAGTCGTTGTTAGCCTGGTAACTATAAACTTGTAAGCCTAACATCAGTGGTATGGAAGGTTCTATGGCCTTGACTTTGTCTCAGAACTGATCTTATGAGATCAGATTTATGAGAAATAGATCAAATTTACTTGGTTTTTATGAAGAAGTGAGTAAGAGTTTAGATTCAGGCATAGCAGTGGATGTGTAGACTTGGATTTTGCTAAGATTTTGATATTGTGCCACATAGGCGACTAATGTATAAACTGAGGACTGTTGGCCTAGATAGAGATAGAGAATTGGTTTGGATTGCAAACAAGAGAGTGGTAGTCATGGTCTACATCCATGTGGGCTAAAGTTCTAAGCGGAGTGCTCAGGGTTCTGTACTGTGGCCACTTCTTTTTAATTGTTAATAAATAACTTAGAAGTGGCATTGAGTGTAAGGTCTCTGTGTTTGCTGATGACACTAAACTATGCAGAGCTTGAAAACTCAAAATAAATGCAATTGCTGCAAGCAGACCTAGATAGATTATCAAAATAGGTAGCAGAAGTCAGATGAGATTTTTTTTGTTGATAAATGTAAGGTGATGGATTTTGGTTTAACAATCCTTGTGCCACCTACACCATAAATAACTCTGCGTTGAGTGAACTCTACTGGAAAAAGATTTTGGGTTCTGGTAGATAACAGACTTAGTTGTAGCAAACAATGCCAGTCAGCAATGAATAGAGCTAGCAATATAGCAAAAGATATATATTATTCTCCCTCTTTACAAGGCACTGGTAAGGCCTCATTTGAAATATGCGGTGCAGTTTTGGAATCCCATATACAAGGGGACATCTTGGAAATGGAAACAATTCAGAGAAGGGCAACTAAAATAATAAGGGGAATGAAGGGGTCTTGACTATGCAGGCAGATTAGACAAGTTAGGGCGGTTTACATTGGAGAAGTGATGTTTTGCATGGGGATATTATTACTTTATACAAATATATTAATGGACCATAATAAACTCTGAAGTTTCATCTTCATGTTAGGAAAGGTTTCTTTACAGTGAGAACTTGAAACTGTGGAACTGTTTTCCATCATGTGGTAATAGCAAGTTCATTAAATAGCTTTAAAAGTGGCTGAACTGTTAGGAAGGGTTAAGAAAGAGATGGAAAGGTTGGACTTGATGGACAATGTCTTTATTCAACCTCAATACTATGTTACTATGGGCATATTTATAAAGTGCAGTTTTGCAATTTAGCCACAGTCATACATTTATGCCGAACATTAGTTAATATGATTTCAGCGTAGAGTACCATGCAGTAGTGAACTACCACAATGGTATTCTATAGGGATCGTGAATCTATGATTGCGTTATTGTCATTTATGAACCTTTATTGTTTAAACTGATCGTTAAAAGGCAAGTCCAGCCCCAAAATGAAAACTTACATACATGAAATCACCCCCCAAAACCCTAAACGGTAATAGTTTGAAATCTGAAATATATAAGTCTAACCTGAAATCCTGCACAATGTCCTGTTTCCCCTGTTCTGCGTTCGTTCTGTCTCCAGTTAGTAACTGTCAGTTATGGATTTTACACTTGACATCACAGCCAATACTGAATGTTAATCCCCTGTCTGCCTCTCTGAGCATGCCCGCTCAGTAAAGGCTCAGTACAGGTTTCTAATTGCTAGTTTAATGAGGCTCCAGAAGCATAGCAGGCAAACAGTAATAATTAATAGGACAAAACTATGATATATCAACATATTTTAAAGAGGCCATTCTATCTAAAAGATGTTCTTATAGGGTGGAGTTGTCCTTTAAGCCTCAGTATTGCTAAAGTCAATACGCCCCTTTACAAATAAGGCCCTATGAATCAAGCAATCGTCTATGTTAAGGGGATGGGGATGGGATCTGACTTGGTGCTGCCATCTGTTGGGGAATCGAGCATTGCCTAATTTTATTAGGGATGAGATCTGACCTGTGTGCTGCCACTCTGTGGTGAATAAAGCAATCGCCAAATTAATTGGGGATAGATCTCAGCCACATGAGCATTGTCAGGTTCGTTTAATTTTGGTAAGGGGTTGAGTTGCTGGTGCTGACTAATTGCAGGCCAGGTTGGGTGCGGTTTTGGAACCACCAGCAAGTGGTTTTGCAGTTGCGGGCTGAGTTGCGGGTGTGTTTAATTCAGATGAGCTTAGAAAGTACGGGTACGCGTTTAAAAAAAAAAACATTACTGATCAATGAATGCAATATCATAGTAAATGGGTCTTATAGACTAAAAGTACTTTTTTCCTTCCAAGCTTCTATTGATTTTCCTGATATTTTCCGCTCCATATCAAATTGTTATACACTTTTTTATGTACAGACATCATGTGTTTTTATCCTATTACAGTACCCCAGCCATCCGGTGTCCTATGAATAATGTTACTATTGTTCTGTATATTATTATTTTTATCAATCATTATTATTATTATTATTATTATTATTGATTTTGTATAGCACCGATATCTTCCGTTAGCTCTTTACATAACATGTATGACCGTGAAAAATGGATTGAAAATTAAAAAGAAAGAACAAAAAGTAGTTTATTAAAGAGATCATGTTACTAATTGTTTAATTAACTGACAAGCTGTTTTGTCTTCCACAGCTATAAGTGTGCTGGTGATCTATCAATATCCCTTCACACATCAAATTTCCATCAAAAGAGCTGTCTAAAGGACAAGTGAAACAGTTAGGACAATGTATTGAAGCACTGAATAAATATAGAAGGGGATGGAGATCCCAAAAGATATATCCAAATAAATAAGCAGTGGGATATTTAGAGCCACTATCGCTCTGGGAAAATGTCCTGTACGCAATTCAATGTCGTGTGCACCTCCTGGTGAATTGGAAACTTGCATAATGCCTTGCGTGACCTCAAAAAATTACCCATGCGCAATATGAATCGCTTGCGCTGCTGCGTGGGTCTCTTTTGCAATTCCTGTGCAGCTGGGACAATGAAGGAGTTAAAGTCGCTAAACTGGTATTGCTGTCTCCCAGTAAAGGTGGCCATACAATTTTCCTTACCCTACCTTTTGACCCGATCCTGCCATTGGATAATGTACCAACCATATATAAACAGTGAATTGGATAATGTAACAACCATATCTAGATAGTGGACTGAATAATGTACCAACCATGTATAGACAGTGGCTTGGATAATGTACCAACCATATATAGACAGTGTATTGGATAATGTACCAACCATATATAGACAGTGTATTGGATAATGTACCAACCATATATAGACAGTGTATTGGATAATGTATAGGTACATTATCCAATACACGGTCAATATATGGTAGGTACTATCCAATCCACTGTCTATATTGGTAGGTACAATTATCCAATCCACTGTCTATATATGGTAGTACATTATCCAATTCACTTTTTATATGGTTGGTACATTCCCTCACTTTCTATTTATGGTTGGTACATTATCACCTCCACTGTCTATATTGGTAGGTACTTATCCAATCCACTGTCTTATATGTAGGTACATTATCCAATCCCTGTCTTATGGTTGGTACATTATCCAATTCACTACGTTATATATTGGTTGGTACATTATCCAATCACTTCTATTTATGGTTGGTACTTATCCAATACACTGTCTATATAGGTAGGGGTACATTATCCAATACACTGTCTATATATGGTAGGTACATTATCCAATACACTGTCCTATATATGGTAGGTACATTATCCAATCCACACTGTCTATATATGGTAGGTACATTATCCATCCACTGTCTATATATGGTAGGTACATTATCCAATCCACTGTCTATATATGGTAGGTACATTATCCAATCCCTGTCTATATATTGTAGTACATTATCCAATTCACTGTTATATATGGTTGGTACATTATCCAATCTACTCTCTATATATGGTTGGTACATTATCCATACACTGTCAATATATGGTAGGTACATTTTTCAATCCACCGTCTATTATGGTAGGTACATTATCCAATCTACTTTCTATTTATGGTTGTACATTTTCAATCCACGTCTATATATGGTAGGTACATTATCCAATACACTGTCTATATATGGTGGTACATTATCCATACACTGTCCATATATGGTAGGTACATTATCCAATACACTGTCTGTATATGGTTGGTACATTTTCCATCCACTGTCTATATGTTGGTACATTTTTCAATCCACGTCTATATATGGTAGGTACATTATCCAATACACTGTCTATATATGGTTGGTACATTATCCAATACACTGTCTATATATGGTAGGTACATTATCCAATACACTGTCTGTATATGGTTGGTACATTTCCAATCCACTGTCTATATATGGTTGGTACTTTTCCATCACTGTCTATATATGGTTGGTACATTCCAATCAACTGTCTATATTGGTGTGGTACATTATCCAATACACTGTCTATATATGGTAGGTACATTATCCATACACATGTCTAACAATGGTAGGTACATTATCCAATACACTGCTATATATGGTTGGTACATTATTCAATCTATTTTCTATTTATGGTGGTGTACATTTTCCAATCCACTGTCTATACATGGTTGGTACATTGTCCAATCACTGTCTATATATGGTTGGTCAATTATCCAATACACTGTATATATTGGTTGGTACATTATTCAATCTATTTTCTATTATGGTTGGTACATTTTCCAATCCACTGTCTATATATGGTTTGGTACATTATCCAATCCACTGTCTATATATGGTTGGTACATTATTCAATCCACTGTCTATATATGGTTGGTACATTACCCAATCCCCTGTCTGTATTGGTTGGTACATTATCCAATACACTGTCTATATAAGATTTGGTACATTACCAATCGACTTTCTGTATATGGTTGGTACATTATCCAATCCACTGTCTATATATGACTTGTATATTATCCAATCCACTGTCTATATATGGTTGGTACATTATCCAATCCACTGTCTGAATATGGTTGGTACATTATCAAATCTACTGTCTATATATGGTTGGTACATTATCCAATCCACTGTCTATTATAGGTTGGTACATTATCCAAACCACTGTCTAATATATGGTTGGTACATTATCAAATCCACCATCTGTATATGGTAGATACATTATCCAATCCACTGTCTATATATGGTTGGTACATTATCCAATACACTGTCTATATATGGTTGGTACATTATCCAATATACTTCTATATAGGTTTTACATTATCCAATCACTGTCTATATATGGTTGATACATTATCCAATACACTGTCTATATATGGTTGGTACATTATCCAATACACTGTCTGTATATGGTTGGTACATTATTCAGTCCACTGTCTGCATATGGTTGGTACATTATCCAGTCCACTCTCTATATATGGTTGGTACATTATCTAATACACTCTCTATATATGGTTGGTACATTATCCAATACACTGTCTATATATGGTTGGTACATTATCCAATACACTGTCTATATTTGGTTGGTACATTATCCAATACACTGTCTGTATATGTTGTTACATATCCAATACACTGTCTATATATGGTTGGTACATTATCCAATCCACTGTCTATATATGGTTGGTACTTTATCCAATACACTCTCTATATATGGTTGGTACATTATCCAATACACTCTCTATATATGGTTGGTACATTATCCAACAATACACGTTCTATATATGGTAGGTACATTATCCATACAGTGTCTATATATGGTAGGTACATTATCCAACACTGTCTATATATGGTTGGTACATTATCCAATACACTGTCATATATGGTTGGTACATTATCCAATACAACTGTCATATATGGTAGGTACATTATCCAATAACACTGTTCTGTAATGGTAGGTACATTATCCAATACACTGTCCTGTTATATGTTTTGGTAATTATCCATACCTGTCTTTATTGGTAGGTACATTATCCAATACACGTCTGTATGGGTGTACATTATCCAATACACTGTCTATATATGGTATGGTACATTATCCAATACACTGTCTATAATGGTTGGTACATTTCCAATACACTGTCTATATGGTGGTACATTATCCATACACTGTCTATATATGGTTGTTACATTATCCAACACCTCTATATATGGTAGTTACATTATCCATACACTGTCTATATATGGTTTTTACATTATCCAATACACGTCTATTATGGTGGTACATTATCCAATACACCGCTCAATATGGTTGTTACATTATCCAATACACGTCTTATATGTTGTTACATTATCCAATACACTTCTATATATGGTTGTTACATTATCCAATACCGTCTATATATGGCTGTTACATTATCCAATACACCGTCTATATATGGTTGTTACATTATCCAATACACACAGTCTATATATGGTTGTTACATTATCCATACACCGTCTATATTTGGTTGTTACATTATCCCATACACTGTCATATATGGTTGTACATTATCCAATACACTGTCTATATTGGTTGTACATTATCACTACACTGTCTATATATGGTTGGTACATTATCCATTACACTGTCTATATATGGTAGGTACATTATCCAATACACTGTCTATATATGGTAGGTACATTATCCAATACACTGTCTATATTGGTTAGTACATTATCCAATACACTGTCTAATATGGTAGGTACATTATCCAATCCACTGTCTATATTGGTTGGTACATTATCCAATACCTGTCTATATATGTAGGTACATTATCCAATACACTGTCTATATAGGTTGGTACATTATCCAATCCACTGTCTATATATGGTTGGTACTTATCCAATACACTGTCATATATTGTAGGAACATTATCCAATACACACTGTCTATATATGGTTGGTACATTATCCAATACACTGTCTATATATGGTTGGTACATTCCATATACTGTCTATATATGGTTGGTACATTATCCAATCCTGTCTATATATGGTTGGTACATTATCCAATACACTGTCTATAATGGTTGGTACATTATCCACTACACTGTCTGTATATGGTTTGGTACATATCCAATACACTGTCTAATATATGGTTGGTACATTATCCATCCACTGTCTATATATGGTTGGTACATTATCCAATACACTCTCTATATGGTTGGTACTTATCCAATTATACTTTGGTCTATAATGGTTGTACATTTACCAATCCACTGTCTATATATGGTTGGTACATTATCCAATACACTGTCTATATATGGTTGGTACATTATCCAATACACTGTCTGTATATGGTTGGTACATTATCCAATACACTGTCTATATATGGTTGGTACATTATCCAATCCACTGTCTATATATGGTTGGTACATTATCCAATACACTCTCTATATATGGTTGGTACATTATCCAATACACTCTCTATATATGGTTGGTACATTATCCAATACACTGTCTATATATAGTAGGTACATTATCCAATACAGTGTCTATATATGGTAGGTACATTATCCAATACACTGTCTATATATGGTTGGTCCATATCCAATACACTGTCTATATATGGTTGGTACATTATCCAATACACTGTCTATATATGGTAGGTACATTATCCATACACTGTCTAATATGGTAGGTACATTATCCAATACACTGTCTGTATAGGTTGGTACATTATCCATACCATACACTGTCTTTATATGTAGGTACATATCCAATACACGTCTATAATGGTAGGACATTATCCAATACACTGTCTGTATATGGTTGGTACATTACTCCAATACACTGTCTATATATGGTATGTACATTATCCAATACACTGTCTATACATGGTTGGTACATTATCCACTACACTGCCTATATATGGATGGTACATTATCCAATACCTTGTCTATATAGGGTTGTTACATTATCCAATACACCGTCTATATATGGTATTACATATCCATGCACTGTCTATATATGGTTGTTACATTATCCAATACACTCTTATAGGTCATTATCCATACACCGTTATATATGTTGTTACATTATCCAATACACACCGTCTATATATGGTTGTTACATTATCCAATACACACGTCTATATATGGTTTGTTAATAATACTCATGGTTACATTATCCATACACGCATATGGTTTTACATTATCCATACACTGTCTTATATGGTGGTACATTATCCAATACACTGCTATATATGGTTGGTACTTATCAATACACTGTCATATATGGTTGGTACATTATCAATACACTGCTATATATGGTAGGTACATTATCCAATACACGTCTATATTGGATACATTATCCAATACACTGTCTATATATGGTTAGTACATTATCCAATACACCTGTCTATATATGTAGGTACATTCCAATACACTGTCTATATATGTTGGTACTTATCCAATACACTGTCATATATGGTAGGTACATTATCCAATACACTGTCTATATATGGTAGGTACATTATCCAATCCACTGTCTATATATGGTTGGTACATTATCCAATACACTGTCTATATATGGTTGGTACATTATCCAATACACTGTCTATATATGGTTGGTACATTATCCAATACACTGTCTATATATGGTAGGTACATTATCCAATACACTGTCTATATATGGTTGGTACATTATCCAATCACTGTCTATATATGGTAGGTACATTATCCAATACAGTCTATATATGGTAGGTACATTATCCAATACACTGTCTATATATGGGTGGTACATTATCCAATACACTTTCTATATATGGTAGGTACATTATCCAATCCACTGTCTATATATGGTTGGTACATTTCCATACACTGTCTATATATGGTGGTACATTAACCAATACACGTCTATATATGGTTAGGTACATTATCCAAACACCTGTCTATATATGGTAGGTACATTATCCAATACAACTGTTGTATATGGTTTGTACATTATCCATACACTGTCTATATATGGTAGGTACATTACCAATACACTGCTATATATGGTTGGTACATATCCAATACACTGTCTGTATATGGTTACATTATCCAATACACTTCTATATATGGTAGGTACATTATCCAATACACGTCTGTTAATGGTTGTTACATTATCCAATACACTGTCTATATATGGTAGGTACATTATCCAATACACTGTCTGTATTAGGTTGTTTACATTATCCAATACACTGTCTATATTTTATGGTTGGTATATTATCCAATACACTGTCTATATATGGTTGGTAACTTATCCATACACTGTCTGTATATGGTTGTACATTATCCAAAACACTGTCTATATATGGTGGTACATTATCCAATACACTGTCTGTATATGGTGGTACATTATCCAATACCCTGTCTGTATATGGTTTGTAACATTATCCAAAACACTGTCCTATATATGGGAAGTTACATTATCCATACCTGTCTGTATATGGTTGGTACATTTCCAATACACTGTCTATATATGGTAGGTCATTAACCAATAACTTTTATGGTGGATTATCCATCCTGTCTGTATATGGTAGTACATTATCCAATAACACTGTCTCTATATGGTTGGTACATATCCAATACACTGTCTATATATGGTTGGTACATTATCCAATACACTGTTGTATATGGTTGGTACATTACCATACCAAACCGTCTTATATATGGTAGGTACATTATCCAATACACTGTCTATATATGGTTGGTACCTTATCAATACACTGTCTATATATTGTTGGTACATTATCCAATACACTGTCTGTTATGTTGGACATATCATACACTTCTATATATGGTATTACATTAACCAATCACTGCCTATATATGGTGGACATATCCAATACATCGTTGTATTGGTTGTTACATATCAATACACTGTCTATATTTGTGGTACATTATCCAATACACCGTCTATGTATGGGTTAGGTACATTATCCAATACACTGTCTGTATATGGTTTGTTACTTATCCAATACACTGTCTATATATGGTTTGTTACATTATCCAATAACACTGTCTTTATATGGTTGTTACATTATCCAATACACTGTCTATATATGGTTGTTACATTATCCAATACACGGTCTATATATGGGTTGTTACATTATCCAATACACTGTCTGTATATGGTTGTCATATCCAATACACTGTCTTATAGTATGGTTTGTTACATTACCCAGTGCCAATGTCTATACATGGTTGGTGTACATTATCCAATCCATTGTCTGTATATTACGATGTCATTTCTTATTATTCTAATTACAACATACCAGCCATTCTCTGGATTTGACTGGCTAATGCAAATCATCTGCAGATTAAGTTTTAAAAGAAAGAGCTTGTTCTGATTGTTTTGAATTGGAATTCTGGGAGTTGTACTTTAAAACACCTTAAGGCAATTGCATTTTTATAGCCCATCATGATACTGACCCTTTATAAAGTAAATACAAAGACAATCTAGACTCAGCCCACACTGTTATTAATTATAATGATGTTTTTATTATATAATAATGTTATATGCCACATGCTAATTAATGGTTCGTTAATTGATTTTATCCTGTAGAGTTTACATTTTTAATGTGTTCACTTATTGCACCAGTCATTGGATTGATAACCCTGTGATCACTGTTGCAATATTTTTAACCCAATTAAGGTTTTGAATGAAGACCCAAGAGTGCATTACGTTTTCCCTATTTGATTTATGTACAATAATCCTGCCATAGTACCTGGCTAGGACTTCTGAATTGTAAGTGCCCACTTTCTGTGACTATATATATATACAGGGAACTCACTGTGGAAATGTCTTTCATATATTTACCCCGGTGCTACAGGAAGGTGTTGTAATACTATACAAGGTTATTTAATAAAAAATTCTATCGTTTAAAATGGGGCTTATTTTGCCCTAACCATCAGATCTTATTTAACATTTGAAGCTAACATCTGATTGGTTGGGGCAAATTAGCCCCTTTTAAACGATAAGAACTTTTATTAAATCTCCCTGATAGTCTAAAGAAATCCAGTGCCCAGGTATTTTTTTTTAAACAAAACTGCCTTTTATTGGCTGTGAATTACAGTCAAGGTTTGGCCCTTGATTCTGGCTTGACAAAAGGAGTTCACTGGATTTCTTTGGACTAGATATATATAAGTTAGGACCTTCCAGACTGGGGTTACCTTGACATGGTTGGAAGGCTTTTCATTCATGTGATCACAGTAAATGTATACTAAAACCCTTTTGTTTATAAAGTATGCCAGTGTGCAATAATTGATATTGTATGGGCCATGAATGTGCATTGTTATCTTTCTATGTGGTGTGTAGGCACTCAGCTCTTTCCAAGATGATTCTGCCCCAGTGCTACCAAGAAATCTTAAAGGGCATCTTCACCCTCATAGTAATTTTTGACATATTGTAGGGCATACCCTCCCACTCCCAACAGCTATGTTAGAAATTTAAAAATCGATTCCAAATTCAACCTACAGCTCCTCATTCCAGCGTCATTCTGGTCGGCTCTCCTGCCTGCTGGAAAACAACAGCAGGGGGCCAGACCAGCGCCAGCATAGAGAAGACGCTGGAACAAGGATCTGTGGAATCTGTGGAGCTATTTTTAAACTTCTAACATAGGGTTGGGGGGGAGGGTAATAATACAGTAGATTAAGGTTTTTACGTAAGGTGAACGTTTGGAGAGAGGGAATCAGGAGGGAGGGAGGGAGGAAAGGGCTCCTCTGCGCATGTCACCGCCCTCCCAGAGGCAAGACAGGAGGCAGAGACGTTTGGCAAGTAAGACGGACTTTGGACATGGACTACAGGGGAACTATAAGGAGCAGGATTGTAAAGTAAGGATTTTTTTAACTGTACCGTGGACCAGTAGTTGGTTAAATTTAAGTTTTGGGGGTGGACATGCCCTTTGATATGTACAATTTGAAAAAAGGTTCAGTACACACAGGGGACTTTCTTTCAAACAGCAAAAATGTATGCAACACAGGCAACGTTTCGGTCAAGCCTGGTCAAGCCTCCATGTGGTAATAGCACCCCCAACATGCCCCTTTTATGGGAGGTCCTATGCCTTTAATATAAGCACTGGATGGCCTCTTCTCTCATTTTAAAAAGCCAAAGAGCTGGGGGGAATGAGAAAGCCTGTTATATGGATCCGTGTGTAAAATGAGAATGCAAAGTTTTGCAATCGTAATTGAAGTAAAAGAAATTTAAAGGGTATCTCCACTGGTTTTTCTAAGTATTCGTAATCCAGTTCTATTGAAGAACGGACCTGTCAGACTACACGCCGGGGGAGCGAGCGAGCGGGTAAGTTTCTTACCTTGTCTCCTGGCTCCTGTGTTCTATTGAAGACGGAAGGTAAGGCACAGCTCCTTTACCTCCGTTCTTCAATAGAACTGGATTACGAAAACTTAGAAAAACCAGTGGAGACACCCTTTAAAAAAAGGTTAGGACCTTCCAGACTGGGTTACCTTCACGTGGTTGGAAGGCGTTTCATTCATGTGATCACAGTAATGTATACTAAAACTTCTTTGTTTATAATGTATGCCAGTTTGCAGATTAGATATTGTATGGGGCCTAGGAATGGGCATTGATTATCTATGTAGATAGATAGATAGACAGATAGATAGATAGATAGCCTTAATAATGTTATACTATGTTTATAAATTACAGTGACCTGTACTATTGGATCTGCAACCATTATATTTACAGTATATGGTCACGAGATTTCTTTAAGTCTTCCCATATTCTTATAATACAAGGTTGTGGGTACATTATTCTGTGGATAAAAAAAAAAAAATGCTTCCAAGTACTGTCTTCCTGTTTGCAGGACCCCTAATATGCTGTTCTGGTCTCAGTACCTGCTTCATTCGTTACTCAGTAGGATCTGAGCATGCGTGACCACCACCAACAGCCAATGAGAAAGAGGTATGAGTTTTTCTCTAAGCAACTAGTTATTTACAGAAAATAAATATCTAAAAACAATTTTAAAAAAGATTTCTTGATGTGGTATTTCACTATCCTGGCTATTCAAATTTTGGTAGATCAGTAAACTGACATGTCTGAGTCTGGCAAAAAAGGGAAGGAGGAGTTACAGTGCTTGGAAGGCTAGATTTTAGACAGGCGTAGCTCTTTTTAGGAATCACATAGGTGGACAAGGGATATGTCATTTTAAGCAGCTGTTTTCTGGACCAGAAGTCTGGTAAATGTGTTTTGTTTGAACCTGCATTTGAATTAAAAATGATTTAAAAAAAATCAGTAAAAAAAAAATGCATGTTAAAAATTATCATAATTAAAGCTGTATTTACCTTGGAAGACATAAACCAATCACATAATGTAATTTCTTCAATTTAATTTTATCTATAATTATTTTCCATTTGGTGGCTTAAATCAGTCTTACGTTTCCAGTAACAGACGATTTGTTTATTTCTTTATTTTTTTCCTCATATTAAAAAAAAAAAAAAGAAGAACATTCTGAAATTGAAGGGATTTCGTAGTCTGGCTTCCTTAAACATATTTTTTTTTTTTGTAAATATTAAAAAAAAAAAAAAACCATTTGCCAAAGTCTAACGGCTTCACACTTCTATTTAAAATGTGCTTTAAACGGAATTTGGTCCTTTTAATTATATTAACCTAATGATATATGTAAAAAAAAATATCAGCAGCAGACATCTCTGTGGGTCACGTGACAAAGTCAGTCTGTTTTTTCCGTTTTGGCGTCTTTGACAAACGACTCTGAGGATTTCCGCAAGGTTCCTTTATCTGAGTTTGCGCTTCCCCCTGCCCGCTTCTAAAACGCCTCCTGGTTTGTTTGTGGTATGTTTTTCCAAATAGTTCAGTCATCTCACTAAGCAACCGTCTGGAACGTGCTTAGGGCTGCACAGATGGCTGGTGTTCCAAAACCGTGGGTGATCAACTGCAAGGAAAGTAGGAGCGGTTTAGTCGGTTGCATGACAATTCTGAAGTCCAGTTGGTACACGATATACCATGACCTGGATGAATGTGAACCTTCACAAGCAAAGGTAAGTATTGCGTATTGGGTTTGGGTAGGTGTTTAGTGTGAAGTTTTTTGCCTATGGGAGGTTGGCCCACCTACCTAGTTGCCCTATGTTTTAGGCTAACAGACCACCGATCTTTCTGAACAGAAGTTCAACAAACCAATATCCATCAGTATTTCAGCCAAATATTTGTGGCCAAAATATGTTCTAGAGGTGAACATCTAGTTTTACAGTCCTTATCCTTGGTACAGAATAAGGGGCAGAGTTGTCAGTAGCCAATTTTGATGAATGTGTAAATAAAGTATATTATATTGTTTGAAGCCTCAACAGCTATGAATGGTAAAATAATAATAAATAGTCACAATGCATATTGATTATGGGGATTCTTGTTTCTGTCGTAAAAGGATAATGTTCTACTGCAGCTTTCAGATAAAACAGAATGTGTGTTACCCCTAACGAATCGCCGCCCGAAATCTGCGATCTAACAACTTCCCTGCGAGGTTGACAATTGGTTATGTTGATTCCACGTTCAAACATCTTTTAAAAAATTCAGAGCATTCAGGATGCCTTTGGCAATTCCCTGGTGTCCTTTGTAAGTGCGAAGTATAAATTGTGGGGAGAAATTCAGAATTAATTAGGTTGTTGGTGCTGTAAAGAAAGACAAAAAAAGATCGATCTCTCTATGATTGAAAGACTTTCACCTGCTCTTAGGGGGCGTCAGGCCCAATCGCTTAGACCCCTGGTCACTGTTTGATTACTCTGGTAACTAACATTACACAGAAGGTGAAAATGTAAATACAATTCATTAAGGAGCAGAGATTGGAGGTTTTGTTCCTACTTCCCGATTTAATTTTTACAAACATTAACCAACATTCGGTATATTTACATAGCTTTTCCCAATGCAGGGAAGACAAAACAGACGCAGAAGAGAACCATTCCCAGATATCTATCTGTCTACGCAATCATTTGTTTCTATCAATCAATAGCAAAATAACACTTAAGGGAGATTTTTATATATATATATTGTTTGACAGGCAGGAAAAAGCAATGATATTTCTTGCAATCATACCAAGTGATACTTTGATGGAAACAAAATACATTGTCATCTTGCAGCACTTTTTACCATGTTAAAATTATTTACCAAGAAAAATGTGCTCTTTCTGGGAGGCAATACTTTAGGGGAACTCAAGCAAACTTTGCATACATCAAATGCTCTCATTTTATTGTACAACCTTGACTCTTAAGAAGATTATACTCTTGCAGTAACTGATTGGTTTCTGGCAGTGTACTAAAGTTTTCAAGCTTCTCCCCTCCTTCATTAACATATGGTCTCAGTCTCAAGTGTTAGAGATGGATTTTGTCAGTGACAATGACTGGGAGGAGCCAGAAAGTCAAGTTACTGCATTAGAATTCTCTTTAAACAGCCCTGTGTGCTAGTATTCCTTTTGAGCGTACTTTGAAGCTTCAAGCTGTACTGTGCTCTACCATGGTGAGGGGGCAGTGACCTACGTGAACAAGCCTCTGTAGTAGCACAGGAACTGGGCATGTGTGACAAAGAAAATAGTCAATGACTAAAAACAGTGTGCTTGTGAATGGATGCTGGGAAGACATCACATGACGCACATAAAAGGTTACGCATAGATAAAGGCTTTAGTTTCCATTCACTTTGTTAGAAATGTGGTTTTTTACACAAAAAAGACATCCAGTCAGAATGAGAAACCAGCAGCTTACCTGAAATGGTGTTAAATGCCTTTATATCCAGATCTAGAATTGGTGTCGGCCTAGAGGACCCTAATGGTGATCTGTCTTGACTGAGAAGGTCCTGAAATCTTTGCAAAATTTGTCTAAATAGAAATATAAATATAGGCATATAAGTAAGGTATATAAAGGTGAAAAAATACACATATATATGGCAATTGTTTTTGAATTGTATTTTATATTTGCTAGGGTGCCAGAAATATGCATTCATAATAAGCAAGCGTCTCAACAAAGGGGCTGGATCAGAGGGGGATTACCTATCTCTCCTGACATTATATGCAAATAATAATGAGGAAGAGACGTTCTGGGTAATTCCAGCTGTATAAATATAATATAATATACCCAAAGACAGGGGTAATACAGTACCACTCTCACCGCACCGAGACAAGGGCGGGCAACTACTCTAATAGATTCCACAAAATAAATAGAACAGGGTATAAAACCCTAATATATACTGCATGGTAATTCCCACTGTGTTGTATTGATGATGACACAATAAAGCTGAAACTGGTCTACAACTGGCACCCTGGATCGTGCAATACCCAGAATTACAAAGATTACAAACACTTCATTTTTATTATCATTGTATGGTGAACTATACCATCAAAGTAACAAATATCACAGTTACTATTCAAAACATAGGAAAAAGGAGAATAGAAGAACGTAGGCACTTTCCATAGTAACTTGTATGTCGAAAATACGTATTTTCCGAAATACGAGTAATTCCTCGTAATTTCCGAAAAATTTTCGAAAATACGTATTTACGAAATAAGAGAAATCCTCGTATTTTCGAAATTTTCGAAAATTCGTATTTTCGAACCTTCGAGAATATCCGCGGTTCGGAAGTTCGGAAGGCGGAAAATCCGGAAAATTCGTGTTCGTTCGTAGAACAGGATTTCGGATCGCGAACCGGCCTCCCTAGTAGTAACAGTGGCCTCAATGGATGGAAACGAGCACCACTCATAATAACGAATAATGGTATAAGTGCCATACAGGCATATAAAGCTAAGACAAGTCAATAACCTCTACATTACATTGTAGCTGGTATGTCTGACTGGCTTCCCTAAAAAATATAATTGATGCGCTGTAAAGCAATACTGATCACTGTCTGATTGGACTAAATATAAGCTGGGTGGTGAAATAACTGCCTGAGTGTTTCTGGCTTTTAGTACAGGAATCCATGCAGTCACTGCCCCACCATAACTCACTGATATCAGACATGCTCAGTTTGATTCACCCAGAAAGAAAGAGAGGAAATCTCAAATAAGTTACTTTGTATCTCTGAGGGAGAATGGGGTAATGTGTAAAGTGAAAGGAGAGAGGTTTCTGTACTGATTATGTTACTGATTTCAACCAGTATTATATGAAGAACTTTTATTCTCCGCCTCCAAAAGATTTAATGGCACGGTATGGCTGCACCTTGTTGTAAGGTAAGGATCACTCTAATGGTGTGCCCATTCATGCAATGTGCATAGTACGATTGGAGTTGTTGCGTGTCATCATAGCTAAAACATGTAATTACTTCTGGGGACCTTTGAACTTTAGGGCAGAGTTGGGTTTACTAGACATGCCCGCCACACAGTAATGAAGGCCTGACACAGAGCTGATGGTGTCCGGCTACAGGATACAGTGAGGTGTGGTTCAAGGTGCCTTTGTGATAAATCATCCCGGTGTAATATGAAATCTTCCATTACTTACTTTGTTGCAAGGATCATTTTTTCCTGGCTGTCTGTTCTTTCTGTTCCATATGTTTCTGGCCAAATGTTTCCCCACGGCTTGGCTGAAATTCTGTTTCACCACGTGTAACCGAAATCTCTGGCCAAATGCAAAGCTTCGCCTAGGGAGAGAAAATAAGACAACAATTCATCAGTCACAGTTGATTTTCAAACTTTAACATGAAAATGTGTTTTCATTGTGATCTTAATAAATATTCTGTTGTTACCCTGGCTCCCTAGTATCTGTATCTAGACAATTATACTCACTTTTCCAATGTTCCATAGTTGCATAGTACTCAGGGTGAGACTAAATCGTAAGTCCTCATCTCTGGGTACTTATGCAGCCAATAGGAAGACAACCTCTGCAGAGCATGTCTTCCGTGTTGGCTACATCATGGACTTTGAAGAGACCGGAACGCCGAGGGAACTTAAGCTGTATACACAAGTGCATTGGGGATACCGACACAACACACACAATATGTATGCACAGAATGTTATGGCTGATAATCTTGGCTTGTGTTGGGAATCATTGCCTGACCAGCTGGGCGGATCTTCAACCGAACGGCCTTTCGACACAGTGCCCATACGTGGCATGATTATCGACTGAAATGTCCGTTACAACACTTGTACGCGCAGGTTGGCAACCCCACGATAACACATGAGCATGAGTCTTTAGTCTAAGTAAGTTCACGCTGTAGGTAAAGTAACCCAGGGGTTGAGGGGTGAGGACTTAACATTTTAGTCCATACCCTGGGTACTACTAAGGAAAGGAAGAAGGGGAGGCCTTCTTTATTTGTCCTTTATGCTCAGCATAGTATAATTGTCTTTAAGCATTCATAACATTTCTTACGAACGTTCACGTTACCTGAGGTGAACTTTCCACTTCTTCAATCCACCCCAGTTATACCTTCAAGGTGTATGTATGATCTCCCCATGCTGGGTAGTTCCATCCAATACAGTCATAAAGAAATATTGATAAAGCGTGTGCGTGAAATAAGGCATGAGACAAATTGCCTAGTATGTGAGTTCTTTAGAGCAGGGCCTGATGGAATAAATACAATCGGTATAGAGTCGGACTACAGCGTAAGAAAAATAAATACAGCCGGTGAACGGTTTCTTTCTAAAACCAAATAGGAAACTTGGGCCTCGTCTGCTGAGGAAACATGGGATGTTACCAAAAATATCTGGTGGAGGCTGGGGCGCCAGTTACTCTTTCAAACAGCTTTAAAAAAATAAATATATTTTGTTCTATTAAAAAAAAAGGAATAACACGACATCCCCGCCGCCCCCAATCCCTTGGTTTTCATCTCCCTCATGATATAATGTCTCTATTTAGGGACATCATCGTTTTTACTGCCGGATACGCGATCCTCATTTGTTTTTATTACTTATCTATCAAGGGCTTATCATTACACACATATATAATCAGGTATAATTATATAACCACCTGTGACATTTGCACATAATGCTGTAATTATGTTTTGTATGGTTCTGGCTCTCTCCCTCTACGGGGAAAGCAATTTGTGTTTCAATCAATGGCGTCTTTAAGAATATCTGATTACGGCAGTCGACCTTAATCAGGGAAGATATTCACGCAATTTTGCACACAGAGACCTGGGATCGCAAGATGTTCGCCATATACTCACCCAGTTCCACGGAGAGCTGATATTCTGTTATAGCTTTAACATTTTTCTAATCATTTTTATTTGTTTTAATAATTTGAGGCGAGGGTTATAATTTCCCTTCTAGTTTGCAAACTAAAAACCGGGAAAAAATGATAACAAATTCCTTTCCAGTCAAGGAGTTTTCCTTTTCTGCTACGTAGCTGCACATTTCAGAACACGCCCCACACTATTTGTCCACACCCCTTATTTATTGAAGAGTGCAATCGCACATGACTGATTTGAACACATGTCAGATGACTGTCGCTTGACTGAATGATTCAGGTTACACATAGACAGGGGCAACATCAGAGGACTCAATCAATTTCTCATTTGCAGGGCCCAGAATTTACTAGTAAAAAGCAATAAAATGAAGTCCCCCAGCATTTTTGGGTAAACTTTGACGTGTCTATGATGGTTAGTGCTGGAATTATTGAAATTAGCCAATATCCCAAATAGCCCAATCGATACTTCTCGCGCACCGCTTAGATTGCTGTTCACTCATTTTTTATTTTGACTAAACTCCTCACCGAGTGCCTCATGGAGTGACCTCATCAAATCTGGACTAATCTGCACATGCAAACTTAGCTTGCCGGTCCGTGTTATTGTTAAAGGTAAAGCTGGTGGAGAACTAATGATAAAAATAATGGTTCTTGAAGACAAATAAAGATTTTACTTTCAGACTTATTTCATATATAATAGGAGAATATCCTAGAACAGGAGAGTATTCATATATGTTGTAAACGCGTTAGAATACCCCACAGCATTGATCTAGAGCCCTCATACTAGACTACAATAACTATACTACTGGCCATTTAGGCCAGGCTTTACATTTACAATTATTTTTTTTTTTTTTTGGATAAGATTATATATGGGACGTAAGGAAAAGAAAAACCTTCCTGGCTGAATATTTTATTCAAAGACTTTTCATTTGTTGGATGACTCCTTAACCTATCTAAATACAAACGCGTAGGAAAAATCCCACGTAAATGTCCACCATCCTTTGAAAGCCGGTCCCGAGCGATATTTTATTGGTCGGCTTCTAATTACAAAGAATGGTTTGAAATTATGGAAATAATCAGCAGATGAATATTATGAGGGTTGGTTTTTATATATATTTAACTGGAACAGTGAGATTAAGCAGCGTAGTTTAGAATAGCGGAACCAGTCAAAGGTGCCTCGGGAGATCTTTATATAGAAAGGTTCCCACCGGTCTGTCATCAGCCCTCGCCAATGTTCAGGAATATAGAAAAGAGGATTTTTTCTAATGCCCAAATTGTGGGCTTGCTTTAATTGGCATCTGGATACAACACATTTCGAGATTGTGTGTAATTAGATGTATTATTAAAATAATCAAATGGGGGAAGGAAGTTTCTCAGGGGGAAAAAAACTTTATGTATCATAGTACTGTTCCTGTTCATTTCTTAGGATAGATTATTAATGGCATGACCCTATGATAAAAAAACCACATACACTAACCTGGACCATAGAGTAGAGAGAGTCTTAGTTGTAACACTATACTTCCCCTCTAAAAAGGTGCTTACTGCTCTGCTGTTACAGAGAAAACGAACCAGAAAGCAGTAGGCAGGGACCCTTAAACATCAGGCCTACTGGGAACGGGTTATACCTCACAATCTATTGTATCATAGAAATATACTGTGAGTTTAATTTTTATTAAGGAAAGTTAATCCATGCCTTTCATTCGTATGTATTCATCGTATCCTTGTCCATGTATAATATAACCTTCACTTGGCTATAGCGGAGTCGGAGGGTTTTCATGTCCAGATGGATTATGTAGATAGTAGTAACATGTGTTTCAAAACTTACTTCTATAGTGCATGTCAGAAGTGTTACATTTGCAGCTTTTCCCTCCCCGCCGGTAAATTCAAACCTAGCCGATCAGTTTTTCCTCTTAAGCAAACGGCCTCCATTTTTGGATTTTGCCCTTAAGAAAAATAAAACCATGAAAGTTGATAATCTGTTTTCAAGGATATCATCAGTGTCAGAACCTTGTCTCAAGGTCAACTAAGGCCTAGTTTCTGGATTTTCTGAAAACATACATTGTTGTTATAATTGGGACTTTTAATATCAGATGTTGTAGGCGTTGTTGTAGTCCATTGTATCTCAGGAATCAATGTCCATTAATAATAATATATATACAGGGAGTGTTTTCATGTAAACTGCTACCAGTAGTTACACGAGCTGGAACAACCGTATTATATATAAAGTTGGGTACATTATAACAACACGTTCAGGGCATTTAACTAGGCCTGTTTCTAAGATATCATTTCAGGATATTTTGTTCGTTATATCATTTGAGTTCAGGAATGAGATAAGTATATATTACTTCTCAGTATGGGGCCTCCAGGAGAGGATGCGTTTTTAGACATTTGGAGGGGAAAGTCGCCTTTGAAACTTCTGCTATGGTCACTTAAACTTCGCGTTGAACTCAGAAGGGAGAAGGCGACGCAGGGGACAGAGCAGAACAAGATCTGTTAGGATTGACCACACAGTTCCACTAAGGGCAACACAGGATAAAAAGAACAAATTAGAATCATCCACGAACATGACCATTAAGTTAACTTACTATAACATTACTCAAATTTACCAAATTGAACCCCTATTCAACGATTACCCTCTAACCACAAACGAACACAATAACGTGCTGAGAAACTAGGAGGGGCAAAGTTTTCCCTGATAGTATAATTGTGGCAGCCAATCAATCATAGCTATTAGTTGGTTACTGCGTTTGATAAGTCTGATGGTTGATGCAGAATAATAATAAATGCAAACTTTCTGCACCTTTTAATTGCACCGCCCCAGTGTTTGGGAAAAGAGAAAACAGATTATTGAGACAGGTGCCTTTCAAGGGTGTGGTTATGTGTACAACCACAAAAAGTAATGACAAAAAATAGCATTTTTGTGGTTTATAGCGACAAAAATGAGCTAAATATGATTACCACCAAACATTCTAAAACGGGCAAAAAAGTTTGGGGCCATTTTGTAGTACCATAGACAATATAAAAATAACTCAACTAATAATACCATATATAGACAGTGGTTTGGATAATGTACCAACCATATATAGACAATGGATTGGATAATGTACCATCTATATATAGACAGTGTATTGGATAATGTACCAACCATATATAGACAGTGGATTGGATAATGTACCTACCATATATAGATGGTGGATTTGATAATGTACCAACCATATATAGACAGTGTATTGGATAATGTATATTTGTTAATGTACCACCATATATAGACAGTGTATTGGAAATGTACCAACCACTATATAGACAGTGGATTGGATAATGTACCTACCATATTAGAAAGTGTATTGGATATGTACCAACCATATATAGACAGTGTAATTGGATAATGTACCTACCATATATAGAATGTATTGGATAATGTACCTACCATATATAGACAGTGTATTGGATAATGTACCAACATTAAGCAACTTGTATTGGATAATGTATCCTACCATATATATGACAGTGTACTTGGATAATTTACCAACCATATATAGACAGTGTATTGGATAATGTACCAACCATATAACATGTATTGGATAATGTACCAACCATATATAGACAGTGATTGGATAATGTACCTACCATATAGACAGTGTATTGGATAATGTACCTACCATATATAGACAGTGTATTGGATAATGTACCAACCATATATAGACAGTGGTATGGATAATGTACCTACATATATAACAGTGTATTGGATAATGTACAACCATATATAGACAGTGTATTGGATAATGAGTCCAAATAGAGTGTATTGGATAATGTACCTACCATATAAGACATGTATTATACTAGTACCAACCATATAGACAGTGTATTGGATAAGTACCAACCATATATAGACAGTGTATTGGATAATGTACCCCATATATAGACAGTGTCATTTGGATAATGTAACAACCAAATATAGACCGTTAATGGATAATCATGTAACAACCACTATATAGACGGGTGTATTGGATAATGTACCAACCATATATAGACGATGTTATTGGAAAGTGTAACAACCATATATAGACGGTGTATTGGATAATGTACAACCATATAGACGGTGTATTGGATAATGTAAACAACCCATATATAGACGGTGTATTGGATAATTCACAACATATATAGACGTGCTTGTATAATGACACCATATATAGACGGTGTATTGGATAATGTACAACCCATATTAACGTGTATTGGATAATGTACCTCCATAGATAGGCCAGTGTATGGATAATGTACCAACAATGTATAGACAGTGTATTGGATAATGTACATACCATATATAGACATGTGATGATAATGTACCAACCATATACAGACAGTGTATGGATAATGGTCCTACCATATATAGACAGTGTATTGGATAATGTACCAACCATATATAGACAGTGTATTGGATAATGTACCACCATATCAGACAGTGTATTGGTTAAGGTACCTACCATATATATACATGTATTGGAAATGTCCCACATATAATAGACATGTATTGGATATGTACCAACATTATAGACCTTATGATATGACAACATATATAGACGTGTATTGGATAATGTACCTACCATATAAAACATGTTTGGCAATGTACCTACTATATTAGACAGTGTATTGGATAATGTACCAACCATTATAGAGAGTGTATTGGATAATGTATACCCAACCATATATAGAGAGTGTATTGGATAATGTACCAACCATATATAGACAGTGGATTGATAATTACAACATAAATACATGTATTGATTCATGTACCACCATATAAGACGTGGTATTGAATAATTACCAACCATATATAGACAGTGTATTGGATAATGTACCAAACCATATATAGACAGTGATGGATAATGTACCAACCATATATAAGACAGTATATTGGATAATGTACCAACCATATATAGAGATGTATTGGATAATGTACAACCATATATAGACAGTGGATTGGATAATGTAACCAACCATATATAGACGTGTATTGGATATGTACCAACCATATACAGACAGTGTATTGGATAATGTACCAACCATATATAGACAGTGTATTGGATAATGTACCAACCAATAGACAGTGGATTGGGAATATGTCACCAACCATATATAGACAGTATATGGGATAATGTACCAACCATATATAGACAGTGTATTGGATATGTACCAACCATATATAGACAGTGTATTGGATAATGTTCCTACCATATATAGACATTGTGGATAATGTACCACCATATATAGACATTGAGGGATAATGTACCAACCATATAGACATGTAGGAATGTACCACCATATATAGACAGTGTATTGGATAATGACCAACCATATATAGACAGTGGGATTGGATAATGTCCTACCATATATAGACAGTGTATTGGATAATGTACTAACCATATATAGACAGTGTATTGGATAAGTACCTACCATATATAGACAGTGTATGATAATGTACCTACCATATATAGACAGTGTAGATAATGTACCAACATATATAGACATGTATTGGATAAGGTACCAACCATATATGACAGTGTATTGTATAATGTAACAACCATATATAGACAGTGTATGGATAATGTAACAACCAATATAAGCCGTGTGATTGGATATGTAACAACCATATATAGACGTGTATTGGATAATGTAACAACCATATATAGACGGTGTATTGGATAATGTAACAGCCATATATAGACTGATTGGATTAACAACATATATAGACTGTAGTGGATAATTTACAACCATATATAGAACGGTGTATTGGATAATGTAACAACCAATATCTAGATCGGTGTATTGGATAATGTACCACCTATATAGACAGTGTATTGGATAATGTAACACCATATATAGACAGTGATTGGATAATGTACACTACCATATAACGGTGTATTGGATAATGTAACACCATATATAGACAGTGTATTGGATATGTACCATCCATATTAGACAGTGTATTGGATAATGTACCAACCATGTATAGACAGTGTTGGATAATGTACCTACCATATATAACAGTGTATTGGATAATGTACCAACCATATACACGTGTATTGGATAATGTACCTACCATATAAGACAGTGTATTGGATAATGTACCAACCATATACAGACAGTGTATTGGATAATGTACCTACCATATACACAGTGTATTGTATGTACCTACCATATATAGACAGTGTATTGGATAATGTACCAACCATATATAGACAGTTGTATTGGATAATGTACCACCTATATAGACAGTGTATTGGATAATGTACCTACCATATATAGACACTGTATTGGATATGTACCTACCATATATAGACAGTGTATTGGATAATGTACCAACCATATTAGAGAGTGTATGGATAATGTTACCAACCATATTAGAGAGTGTATTGGATAAAAGTACCAACCATATATAGACATGGATTGGATAATGTACCAACCATATATAGACAGTGTATTGGATATGTACCAACCATATACAGACGTGTATTGATAATGTACCAACCAAATAAGACAGTGTATTGGATAATGTACCAACCATATATAGACAGTGTATTGGATAATGTACCAACCATATATAGAGAGTGTATTGGATAATGTACCAACCATATATAGAGAGTGGACTGGATAATGTACCAACCATATGCAGACAGTGGACTGAATAATGTACCAACCATATACAGACAGTGGTTTGGATAATGTACCAACCATATATAGACAGTGTATTGGATAATGTATCAACCATATATAGACAGTGTATTGGATAATGTACCAACCATATATAGACAGTATATTGGATAATGTACCAACCATATATAGACAGTGTATTGGATAATGTACCAACCATATATAGACAGTGGATTGGATAATGTATCTACCATATACAGATGGTGGATTTGATAATGTACCAACCATATATTAGACAGTGGTTTGGATAATGTACCAACCATATATAGACAGTGATTGGATAATGTACCAACCTATATAGACAGTAGATTTGATAATGTACCAACCATATCAGACAGTGGATTGGATAATGTACCAACCATATATAGACAGTGGATTGGATAATATACAAGTCATATATAGACAGTGGATTGGATAATGTACCAACCATATACAGAAAGTCGATTGGATAATGTACAAATCTTATATAGACAGTGTATTGGATAATGTACCAACCATATACAGACAGGGGATTGGGTAATGTACCAACCATATTAGACGTGTTGAATAATGTACCACCATATATGACAGTGGATTGGGATAATGTACCAACCATATATAGACAGTGGATGGACAATGTGCCACCATAATAAAAATAGATTGAAATATGTACCAACCATATAACAGTGTATTGGATAATGTACCAACCATATATAGAATTGAATTGACCATGTACCAACCATGTAAGACAGTGGATTGGAAAATGTACCACCATAAATAGAAAATAGATTGAATAATGTACCAACCATATATAGACAGTTGTATTGGATAATGTACCTACCAGTATAACAGTGTATGGATAAGTACCTACCATATATAGACAGTGTTGATAATGTCCAACCATATATGACAGTGTATGGGATAATGTACCAACCATATTAGACAGTGGATTGGAAATGTACCAACCATATATAGACAGTGGATTGAAAATGTACCAACCATATACAACAGTGTATTGGAAATGTACCTACCATATATAACATGTATTGGATAATGTACCAACCATATATAGACAGTGTATTGGATAATGTACCTACCATATATAGACGGTGGATTGAAAAATGTACCAACCATATTAGACAGTTGGAATTGAAAATGTACCAACCATATACAGACAGTGTATGGATATGTACCTACCATATATAGAACAGTGTATTGATAATTTACCTACCATATATAGACAGTGTATTGGATAATGTACCTACCATATATAGACGGTGGATTGAAAAATGTCACAACCATAAATAAAAGTAGATTGAGATGTACCTACCATATTAGACGGTGGATTGAAAAATGTACCTACCATATATTGACAGTGTATTGGATAATGTACCAACCATATATAGAGAGTAGATTGGATAATGTACCAACCATATATAAACAGTGAATTGGATAATGTACCTACCATATATAGACAGTGGATTGGATATGTACCTACCATATATAGACAGTGGATTGGATAATGTACCTACCATATATAGACAGTGGATTGGATAATGTACCTACCATATATAGACAGTGGATGGATAATGTATAGTACTACCATATATAGACAGTGTATTGGATAATGTACCTACCATATATAGACAGTGTATTGGATAATGTACCTACCATATATAGACAGTGTATTGGATAATGTACCAACCATAAATAGAAAGTAGATTGGATAATGTACCAACCATATATAAACAGTGAATTGGATAATGTACCTACCATATATAGACAGTGGATTGGATAATGTACCTACCATATATAGACAGTGGATTGGATAATGTACCTACCATATATAGACAGTGGATTGGATAATGTACCAACCATAAATAGAAAGTAGATTGGATAATGTACCAACCATATATAAACAGTGAATTGGGATATGTACCTACCATATAGACGTGGATTGATAAGTACCTACCATATATAGACAGTGGATTGGATAATGTACCTACCATATATAGACAGTGGTTTTGGATAATCCTACCATATATAGACAGTGTGATTGGATAATGTACCTACCATATATAGACAGTGTATTGGATAATGTACCAACCATATAGAGAAGTGTATTGATATGTACCAACCATATATAGACAGTGGATTGGATAATGTACCAACCACATATAACAGTGGATTGGATAATGTAACAACCATATCTAGATAGTGGACTGGATAATGTACCAACCATATATAGACGTGGATTGGATAATGTACCTACCATATTAGATGGTGAATTTGATAATGTACCAACCTATAGACAGTGTATTGGATAATGTACCAACCATATATAGACAGTGGTTTGGATAATGTACCAACCATTATAGACAAATGGATTGATAATTGTACCATCTATATATAGACAGTGTATTGGATAATGTACCAACCATATATAGACAGTGGATTGGATAATGTACCTACCATATATAGATGGTGGATTTGATAATGTACCAACCATATATAGACAGTGTATTGGATAATGTACCAACCATATATAGACAGTGGTTTGGATAATGTACCAACCATATATAGACAGTGGATTGGATAATGTACCAACCATATATAGATGGTGGATTTGATTATGTACCAACCATATATAAACAGTGGATTGGATAATGTACAAATCCTATATAGACAGTGGATTGGATAATGTACCAACCATATATAGACAGTGGACTGGATAATGTACCAACCATATATAGACAGTGGATTGGATCATGTACGAACCACATATAGACAGTGGACTGGATTTGTACCAACCACATATAGACAGTGGATTGGATAATGTACCAACCACATATAGACAGTGGATTGGATAATGTACAACCATATATAGACAGTGGTCTGGATAATGTACCAACCAATATAGACATTGGATTGAATAATGTACTAAACTATATACAGACAGTGGATTGGATGATGTACCAACCATATACAGACGGTGTACTGGATATGTACCAACCTATACAGACGGTGTACTGGATTATGTACCAACCACATATAGACAGTGGATTGGATAATGTACCAACCATATATAGACAGTGACTGGATAATGTACCAACCATACATAGACAGTGGATTGGCCACCACATACTAGAAAGTGGCAGCATGAAGATTGGTGACCGGTGGCTCATTTTAAAGGTAGGAACCTGGCCTTTCTTTAAATCAACCTGTTTGGAGACCCACAGTTCCCTTTAAGTGGGGTGTGGTAATATAGCAGTACATAGGATGTGTATAGTGAATTATTTTATCCAATTTATTTTTTAATTATCCTGTAGTAGCATTCATGTTATATTTCACTTAGTGATGTCACAGAGAGATATTATATAGCCTACAAATATATTTGATTCCCTATTTATTATATAGTGGATAGTACCTCTTAGTCTAAATTATTAGGATATAGAATTAACAAAGAGTTCCTTACCATATAATAGCACAAGCCCTCCAGTTCTTATCCATTTACATTAGGGATAACATTATCCAATAAATCCACCCCACTCTCAACCATATCCCTAGTATGGGCACTGTATGAGCACGTTAGACTGGGAAATTAATCAAATCTTCTACATATACAAATGGAAAAAACAACAAGGGAATTGGAACATAAAGGAGAAGATATAGGTGAGTGAAAAAAGCAGGCACACGTCCTTTAACACATTTGCAGCAACTGACACAGATTAAAGGGGAACCGAGACAAACTATAAATGTAGTTGAATGTTTTTAATTCTATGTATTCTATGTACGTTTGTTACATAATCTTACACCGTTGCCCCTGGCTGTTGATAACTGCTTACATTTGGTGACAAGTTAAAATAAGAATATTAGTGTAATTTACCCTTTAACACCTTTTTATTATTCTTATTGCAAATTGCCCAAAATTCGGAAATTAACTGTAATTATTATTATATACATACAGGAGATTCAATAAAAGTTCTTATCATTAAAATGGTACTAATTTTGCCCCAACCAATCAGTCTTATTTAACATTTGAAGCTAACATCTGATTGGTTGGGCACAAATTAGCACCATTTTAAACGATAAGAACTTTTATGATCTCCCTGATGAACTTTTATTGAATAACCTTGATAATTATTTTACCAGGATTCTAAACTAACACCGCAAACAACACTGACACTTTCAGTTCATTGTAATTTTCAGCAGCACCAGATTATAAATACTCCTCAGTATATTATGCCCTCTTGAGTCTACCATTATTGCAAAAACCTGGAAAGATTCTCATTTTAAACGTGAATCTTGTTTACATCAGTACAGAGGAATTGTGAACTGTAGTCTCCCCTAGTGGTGGTCACTATATTAAAGTAGATGGCTTTGCTGTATGAACCTGCTTGGATTTAATTTCAAGAAATTTGAAAGGGAAAAAAAAAGGAAAATATTATGCCATCCAAATCTGTAAATGGTTATTCTATGTGCCATACTTGAAGGGTAATTACAAGTAATTATAAATTAGTAGCAGGAGGCGCACTCAAACGAGATATATATCAAATTTGAGTGCGCCTCCCTGCTACTAATTATATTACGATGGTACTGCTTATGGTTGAGCTGTTGGGGGAAGCAGCACCTTGGAAGATTAAAAGATGTGGGTGTGCGAGGAGCTACACAATATAATTGGATTTCTTCATACAAGTACCCTCTATTGAAAATAGGGGTGGACATGCCCTTTAAACAAGCCTTGGGTGATGTCTCTAGATTCTGCTATCCTAAGTATAGGCTTGTAAAATTACCTTCTTTATCTGTGCGGTCTTCCTGAGTCTGTGACAGGCACCATGTGAGTTACATAGGAAGCCCCACCCCAAAAATATCCATCTTCCTGAAGCTAGTTACAGACCTGCAACCATTCTCTGTCCTTTCCTCTACCTATGCGCACCTTAGGGAGAGGGGAAATAAATCTTTTTAGGCTTGTGGCTGGCTTTAAAAAAATATTAGGAAGTTCGGGGCAGGGTTATGACATAGCTGAAGATGCTTTGTCCTGGCAGGGGGCATGATCCAGACTGAGACTGGGGCAGAGCAGGGTGCTGGTGATGTCACAGCTCACAGAACTAGCAAGAAAAAACACTTTTTATACTGCAGTAACGTTGCCTGCAGCTAGAAGCATGATCCTGAAATCATTTAAAGTTTGGAATGGCCTCTTTTAAATAAAGGCCACTCCAGTAGAGAACACAGTTCCCCTTTAAGAAATAATAAGATAGAAAGATATGTGGAAGGAATACTTGAACGGGAAAATGTTGACCTACCAGTATCAGTCATTTTGGTGGTGGAGTTTTGGGTAGGTCTACACACAGTTCGATACTGGCAACTTTACCAGTCAGGCAACAAGATATTTCAGTTTCCATCAGGAATTTTCTTGCTGATCATATGAATATAGATGGCTTGCACTAGTTTCGCTGAAAAACTGGCCCCACCACTTCATTCCTCACCAGACATACTAACGAGCGGGTTAACCGATTGGCTGGTGTGTATATATATATATATATATAATAATATCTACACATATATATATAGCCTAAGATTTCTGTACAGAGAGTTTACCAGTTGCCTTGGTTTAACCTGTGACCTTTCTGGATCTTTTCACTGTATCTGTTTAGTGTGTCCTGGAATAGTACAGTACAGTACAGTATATCTGTTGTATTCAATTAGATCAACTGGACTAGAAGTTTAGTTCTTGAAGACGTTCTCTCTAGTCATCCGACTGGATCTCTCATTCAGAATGACTGTACAAGAATCTGTTTAGTAATAAGTACCCAAGAATGTCTCATACAGCATATAACTGCGAGGTGTTGTTTGTTGTGGCTAAGAGTAAAGATGGCTAAACGGCCTAAAGTTCAGTTCGTTTTTTGAACTGATGACTCAGTATAAGTTCGGAAGTTCGAGACTTCGGTAAAGAACCCATTAAATTAAACTCAATGGGAGTCAATAGTTCAAAAAGTTCAGATTATAATACAGATAAAATAGCATTGGTGACATACTGTAAATGGCTGTTGTTCCTAGGAAATGATTAGGGAAAATCCATATCGCCAAAACTTGTCCAAACACTACCTTATTATCAAGTTGGGCAACTGTCGCTTTACTCAATGCGACACTCAAGGGTTATGGCCAATTGAGGGTTACCAAATGATACTTTGAGGGTTGCAGAACAATACATTCGAGCTTTACTGAATTCAAATGTTACATTTGAGGGTTACATACGAGAATTTGATAATTATCAGTTTGAATGGCCTCCTACACCTCTCTTGAACAAATCCTGTTCTTTTGCCAATATGTTAACATTACAATCTTTAAACGTATGTCCATTTTCCTTAAAGATGCAGGTACACGGCTATCCTGACCCGAGAATTGGCTCTTCTGTGCTGGGCCATACGTTTATGCATTTGCTGTTTGGTTCTCCCACATACAAATCAGAGCATTCTTCACTGCACTGCACTGCGTATATGATGTCGCTTTTCTTGTGTTTTGGTATTGGGTCTTCGAGGTACCAATTGCTGCCTCATTGTGGTTTCGGTTTAAAACAGACAGGGATACGATGTTTTACTAAAAATTCTTCTTAAAGGGCATGTCCACCCTTAATACATCTTTAGCATGTGATAGCAATGCTTCCCCAGCCCAAACGCTTTAATATTATTGCCAGAAAGTCCCCCATCATTACTTCCTTACCTCTTTCCTTCGCCGCACCCTCCCGGCCCTCTCCTTTCATGGAACTGCAAGCAGGGGGTGGACCGGCAGCGCGTCTGTGATTGCTGAAGGCAGCCAATCAGACCGGCTGCCGCATTCAGATGGTAGAGAGAAGGTAAGGTAATTGATCGGGGGACTTTCTGGCATTAATATGATAGCGGTGGGGCTGGGGAAGCATTGCCTATCACATCTAAAAGGTTTTTCACTAGGGGGAGGGCTTGCAAAAGGTGAAGGAGAGGGAGGAGAGGGAGGGGGGAGAATGGCTGCAGTGCACATGCCAAACTTCTCCCGGAGGGTGACAGGAGGCAGAGTTGGGACTTTGGGGGTGATGAAGGAGAACCATATGGAGCTGGGATGTAAGGTAAGGGATTTTTATTACACTACAGATGGGGCCAGCAGTGGGGGATTATAATTTTGGGGGTGGACATGCCCTTTAATATCTCAGAGACCCCTGCTACATATGGAATGACCATGTTCTTTCTCCTGTCTTTCTTTCCCCCTTCACTGTTGATATTCATGTTCTTGAGATGTTTAATGATCTGTGTGCAGGGTTCTGATGACACCAGCTTGTGATCTAAAGGGCGGTGGGAGTCAAACACAAATTCTGGTCTAAACGGTTGTGTTTTTCTATAAGCCTCTACTTCCAGTTACCATCCAATGAACCTGCCATCAACACTCCAATAGAAGACAGTTCCATAGTTTTATCATTCTCACACACTGAAAGCCTCTTCCGAACTTGAAGCCTAAACTTCTTTTGTTTCATTCTTAAGGGTTGTCCGCGTGCCTTCTGACATGTTCTATTGGTTAAATGCCCCAATGAGATGGAATTGGACAGGGATGAAACAAGACAAACCGGTTACAGATCTCCACCGACTTCCAACAAGCAAATTGTAGTTTTGTACTGTGAGGTGTTGCCTTACAGTGTATTGGATAATGTAACAACCATATATAGACAGTGCATTGGATAATGTAACTACCATATATAGACGGTGTATTGGATAATGTAACAACCATATATAGACAGTGTATTGGATAATGTACCATCCATATATAGACAGTGTATTGGATAATGTACCAACCATGTATAGACAGTGTATTGGATAATGTACCTACCATATATAGACAGTGTATTGGATAATGTACCAACCATATACAGACAGTGTATTGGATAATGTACCTACCATATAAAGACAGTGTATTGGATAATGTACCAACCATATCCAGACAGTGTATTGGATAATGTACCTACCATATACAGACAGTGTATTGGATAATGTACCTACCATATATAGACAGTGTATTGGATAATGTACCAACCATATATAGACAGTGTATTGGATAATGTACCAACCATATATAGACAGTGTATTGGATAATGTACCTACCATATATAGACAGTGTATTGGATAATGTACCAACCATATACAGACAGTGTATTGGATAATGTACCTACCATATAAAGACAGTGTATTGGATAATGTACCAACCATATACAGACAGTGTATTGGATAATGTACCTACCATATACAGACAGTGTATTTATTATTAGTTGTGAGTTATTTTTATATTGTCTATGGTATACAAAATTGCCCCCCAATTTTGCCGTTTTAGAATGTTTGTGGTAATCATATTTAGCTCATTTTTGTCGCTATAACGCACAAAAATGCTATTTTTTGTGTCATTCTCTTTTAGTGGTATGTACACATGAACCACACCCTTGAAAGGCACCTGTCCTCATAATCTGTTTTCTCTTTTCCCAAACACTGGGGCGGTGCAAATTAAAGGTGCAGAAGTTTGCATTTATATTATTCTGCATCAACCATCAGTACGTTATCAAACCGCAGTAACCAATAAATAGCTAGATTGAATTGGCTGCCTCAATTATAGCTATCAGGGAAAAACTTTGCCCCTCCTAGTTTCTCAGGCACTTATTGTGTTCAGTTTGTGGTTAGAGGGTAATCGTTGAATAGGGGTTCAATTTGGTAATTTGAGTAATGTTATAGTTAATTACCTTAAGGTCATGTTCGTGGATGAACTTCTAATAGTTCTTTTTTATCCTGTGTTGCCCTTAGTGGAACCTGTGTGGTCAATCCTACAGATCTTGTTCTGCTCCTGTCCCTGGTCGCCTTCTCACCTTCTGCGTTCACGCGAAGTTTAGTGACCATAGCAGAAGTTCAAAGGCGACTTTCCCCTCCAAATGTCTAAAAACGCATCTCTCCTGGGAGGCCCCCATACTTGAAAGTAATATATACTTGCTCATTTCCTGAACTCAAATGATAAACGTGAACAAATATCCTGAAATGATATCTTTAGAAACAGGCCTAGTTAAAATGCCCTGACGTGTTGTTATTATGTAACCCCAAACTTTATATATAATACGGTTGTTCCCAGCTCGTGTAACTACTGGGTACAGTTTACATGAAAACACTCCCTGTATATATATTATTATTTAATGGACATTGATTTCCTGTAGAGATCAATGACTACAACGCCTACACATACTGATATTAAAAGTTCCCAATTATAACAACAATGTATGTTTTCAGAAAATCCAGAAACTACGCCTCAGTTGACCTATAGACAAGGTTCTGACATGATGATATCCTTGAAACAGATTATCAACTTTTCATGGTTTTAGTTATTTCTTAGGGCAAAATCCAAAAATGGAGGCCGTTGCTAAGAGGAAAATACTGATCGGCAGGTTTGAATTTACCGGCGGGGAGGAGAAAAGCTGCAAATGTAACACTTCTGACATCACTAGAGAAGGTAAGTTTGAACACATGTTACTACTATCTACATAATCATCTGGGTACATGAAAACCCTCCCCCGCTAGTAGCCAAGTGAAGGGTATATATATACGATGGACAAGGATACAGATGAATACATGACGAAATGAAAGGCATGTGGATTACTTCCTTAATAAAAATTAACCACAGGTATATTTCTATTACATAGATTGTGAGGTATAAACCCGTTCCCAGTAGCCTGATGTGTAAGGTCCTGCCTATGCTTTCTGGTTTTCTTTCTCTGTAACGCAGAGCAGTAGGCAACCTTTTTAGGAGGGGAAGTATAGTGTTACAACTAAGACTCTCTCTCTCATGGTCTGCAGGTTAGTGTATGTGAGTTTTTATCAAGGGTCATGCCATTAATATCTCTATCCTAAGAAATGAACAGGAACAGTACTATGCAATCAGTAAAAGTCTTTTTTTCCCCCGAATAAAGCCTTCCTTCCCCCATTTGATTATTTAATAATATCTAATTACACACAATCTCTGGAAATGTGTTGTATCCAGATGCCAGATTAAAGCAGCCTCACAATTTGGGCATTAGAAAAATCCTCTTTTCTATATTCCTGAACCATTGCGAGGGCTGATGATCAGACCGCGTGGGAACCTTCTATATAAAGATCTCCCGAGGACCTTTGACTGGTTCCGCTATTCTACTACTGCTTATCTCATGTTCAGTTTAAATTATATATAAAACCAACCCTCATAATATTCATTGCTGGATTATTTATCTAATTCTTCAAACCATTCTTTGTATATTAAGCCGACCAATAAAATATCGCTCGGGACCGGCTTCAAAGGATGTGTTGGACATTTTACGTGGGATTTTTCCTACGCGTTTGTATTTAGATAGTAAGAGTCATCCAACAAATGAAAGTCTTTGAATAAAATATTCAGCTCAGGAAGGTTTTTCTTTTCCTTACGTCCCCATATTGATATCTTATCCAAAAAAATTGTAAATGTAAAGCCTGGCCCTTAAATGGCAGTAGTATAGTTATTGATGTTATATGAGGGCTCTAGATCAATGCAAGTGGGGTATTCTACGCCGTTTACAACATTATGAAATATCTCCTGTTCTAGGATATTCTCCTATTTATATGAAATAAGTCTGAAAGTAAAATCTTTATTGTCTTCAAGAACCATTATTTTTATCATTAGTTTCTCCACCAGCTTTACCATTTAACCAAATAACACGGGACCGGCAAGCTAAGTTTCATGTGACAGATTTAGTCCATGATGCTTATGAGGTCACTCCATGAGGCCTCGGTGGAGTTTAGTCAAAATAAAAAATGATAACAGCAACTCTAAGCGTGCGAGAGTATCGATTGGGCTATTTTGGGAATATGCTAGATTTCAATAATCCAGCACTAACTCATCATAGACACGTGTCAAAGTTACCCAAAAGATGCTGGGGACTATCTATTTTATTGCCTTTTTACTAGGTAAATTTCGGCCCTAGCAAATGAAGAAATTATGAGTCCTCTGATGATTGCCCCCTGTCTATGTGTAACCTGAATCATTCAGTCAAGCGACAGTCATCTGACATGTGTTCAAATCAGTCATGTGCGATTGCACTCTTCAATAAATAAGGGGTGTGGACAAATATGTGGGGCGTGTTCTGAAATGTGCAGCTACGTAGCAGAAAAGGAAAACTCCTTGACTGGAAAGGTATTTGTTATCATTTTTTCCCGGTTTTTAGTTTGCAAACTAGAAGGGAAATTATAACCCTCGCCTCAAATTATTAAAACAAATAAAAATGATTAGAAAAATGTTAAAGCTATAACAGAATATCAGCTCTCCGTGGAACTGGGTGAGTATATGGCGAACATCTTGCGATCCCAGGTCTCTGTGTGCAAAATTGCGTGAATATCTTCCCTGATTAAGGTCGACTGCCGTAATCAGATATTCTTAAAGACGCCATTGATTGAAACACAAATTGCTTTCCCCGTAGAGGGAGAGAGCCAGAACCATACAAAACATAATTACAGCATTATGTGCAAATGTCACAGGTGGTTATATAATATACCTGATTATATATGTGTGTAATGATAAGCCCTTGATAGATAAGTAATAAAAACAAATGAGGATCGCGTATCCGGCAGTAAAAACGATGATGTCCCTAAATAGAGACATTATACTCATGAGGGAGATGAAAACCAAGGGATTGGGGGCGGCGGGGATGTCGTGTTATTCCTTTTTTTTTAATAGAACAAAATATATTTATTTTTTTAAAGCTGTTTGAAAGAGTAACTGGCGCCCCAGCCTCCACCAGATATTTTTGGTAACATCCCATGTTTCCTCAGCAGACGAGGCCCAAGTTTCCTATTTGGTTTTAGAAAGAAACCGTTCACCGGCTGTATTTATTTTTCTTACGCTGTAGTCCGACTTATACCGATTGTATTTATTCCATCAGGCCCTGCTCTAAAGAACTCACATACTAGGCAATTTGTCTCATGCCTTATTTCACGCACACGCTTTATCAATATTTCTTTATGACTGTATTGGATGGAACTACCCAGCATGGGGAGATCATACATACACCTTGAAGGTATAACTGGGGTGGATTGAAGAAGTGGAAAGTTCACCTCAGGGTAACGTGAACATTCGTAAGAAATGTTATGAATGCTTAAAGACAATTATACTATGCTGAGCATAAAGGACAAATAAAGAAGGCCTCCCCTTCTTCCTTTCCTTAGTAGTACCCAGGGTATGGACTAAAATGTTAAGTCCTCACCCCTCAACCCCTGGGTTACTTTACCTACAGCGTGAACTTACTTAGACTAAAGACTCATGCTCATGTGTTATCGTGGGGTTGCCAACCTGCGCGTACAAGTGTTGTAACGGACATTTCAGTCGATAATCATGCCACGTATGGGCACTGTGTCGAAAGGCCGTTCGGTTGAAGATCCGCCCAGCTGGTCAGGCAATGATTCCCAACACAAGCCAAGATTATCAGCCATAACATTCTGTGCATACATATTGTGTGTGTTGTGTCGGTATCCCCAATGCACTTGTGTATACAGCTTAAGTTCCCTCGGCGTTCCGGTCTCTTCAAAGTCCATGATGTAGCCAACACGGAAGACATGCTCTGCAGAGGTTGTCTTCCTATTGGCTGCATAAGTACCCAGAGATGAGGACTTACGATTTAGTCTCACCCTGAGTACTATGCAACTATGGAACATTGGAAAAGTGAGTATAATTGTCTAGATACAGATACTAGGGAGCCAGGGTAACAACAGAATATTTATTAAGATCACAATGAAAACACATTTTCATGTTAAAGTTTGAAAATCAACTGATGACTGATGAATTGTTGTCTTATTTTCTCTCCCTAGGCGAAGCTTTGCATTTGGCCAGAGATTTCGGTTACACGTGGTGAAACAGAATTTCAGCCAAGCCGTGGGGAAAACATTTGGCCAGAAACATATGGAACAGAAAGAACAGACAGCCAGGAAAAAATGATCCTTGCAACAAAGTAAGTAATGGAAGATTTCATATTACACCGGGATGATTTATCACAAAGGCACCTTGAACCACACCTCACTGTATCCTGTAGCCGGACACCATCAGCTCTGTGTCAGGCCTTCATTACTGTGTGGCGGGCATGTCTAGTAAACCCAACTCTGCCCTAAAGTTCAAAGGTCCCCAGAAGTAATTACATGTTTTAGCTATGATGACACGCAACAACTCCAATCGTACTATGCACATTGCATGAATGGGCACACCATTAGAGTGATCCTTACCTTACAACAAGGTGCAGCCATACCGTGCCATTAAATCTTTTGGAGGCGGAGAATAAAAGTTCTTCATATAAACTGGTTGAAATCAGTAACATAATCAGTACAGAAACCTCTCCTCCTTTCACTTTACACATTACCCCATTCTCCCTCAGAGATACAAAGTAACTTATTTGAGATTTCCTCTCTTTCTTTCTGGGTGAATCAAACTGAGCATGTCTGATATCAGTGAGTTATGGTGGGGCAGTGACTGCATGGATTCCTGTACTAAAAGCCAGAAACACTCAGGCAGTTATTTTCACCACCCCAGCTTATATTTAGTCCAATCAGACAGTGATCAGTATTGCTTTACAGCGCATCAATTATATTTTTTAGGGAAGCCAGTCAGACATACCAGCTACAATGTAATGTAGAGGTTATTGACTTGTCTTAGCTTTATATGCCTGTATGGCACTTATACCATTATTCGTTATTATGAGTGGTGCTCGTTTCCATCCATTGAGGCCACTGTTACTACTAGGGAGGCCGGTTCGCGATCCGAAATCCTGTTCTACGAACGAACACGAATTTTCCGGATTTTCCGCCTTCCGAACTTCCGAACCGCGGATATTCTCGAAGTTCGAAAATACGAATTTTCGAAAATTTCGAAAATACGAGGATTTCTCTTATTTCGTAAATACGTATTTTCGAAAATTTTTCGGAAATTACGAGGAATTACTCGTATTTCGGAAAATACGTATTTTCGACATACAAGTTACTATGGAAAGTGCCTACGTTCTTCTATTCTCCTTTTTCCTATGTTTTGAATAGTAACTGTGATATTTGTTACTTTGATGGTATAGTTCACCATACAATGATAATAAAAATGAAGTGTTTGTAATCTTTGTAATTCTGGGTATTGCAGATCCAGGTGCCAGTTGTAGACCAGTTTCAGCTTTATTGTGTCATCATCAATACAACACAGTGGGAATTACCATGCAGTATATATTAGGGTTTTATACCCTGTTCTATTATTTTGGTGGAATCTATTAGAGTAGTTGCCCGCCCTTGTCTCGGTGCGGTGAGAGTGGTACTGTATTACCCCTGTCTTTTGGGTAATTATATTATATTTATAAGCATGGAATTACCCAGAAGTCTCTTCCTCATTATTATTTGCATATAATGTCAGGAGAGATAGGTAATCCCCCTCTGATCCAGCCCCTTTGTTGATGACGTTGCTTATTATGAATGCATATTTCTGGCACCCTAGCAAATATATAAATACAATTCAAAAACAATTGCCATATATATGTGTATTTTTTCACCTTTATATACCTTACTTATATGCCTATATTTATATTTCTATTTAGACAAATTTTGCAAAGATTCAGGACCTTCTCAGTCAAGACAGATCACCATTAGGGTCCTCTAGGCCGACACCAATTCTAGATCTGGATATACAAGGCATTTAACACCATTTCAGGTAAGCTGCTGGTTTTCATTCTGACTGGATGTCTTTTTTGTGGTAAAAAACCACATTTCTAACAAAGTGAATGGAAACTAAAGCCTTTATCTATGCGTAACCTTTTATGTGCGTCATGTGATGTCTTCCCAAGCAGTCCATTCACAAGCACACTGTTTTTAGTCATTGACTATTTCTTTGTCACACATGCCCAGTTCCTGTGCTACTACAGAGGCTTGTTCACGTAGGTCACTGCCCCCTACACCATGGTAGAGCACAGTACAGCTTGAAGCTTCAAAGTCCTCAAAAGGAATACTAGCACACAGGGCTGTTTAAAGGAGAATTCTAATGCAGTTAACTTGACTTTCTGGCTCCTTCCCAGTCCTTGTCACTGACAAAATCCATCTCTAACACTTGAGACTGAGGACCAATGTTAATGAAGGAGGGGAGAAGCTGAAAACTTTAGTACACTGCCAGAAACCAATCAGTTTACTGCAAGAGTATAATTCTTCTTTAAGAGTCAAGGTGTACAATAAAATGAGGAGCATTTGATGTATGCAAAGTTTGCTTAGTTCCCCTAAGTATTGCCTCCCGAAGAGCACATTTTTCTTGGTAAATAATTTTAACATGTTAAAAAGTGCTGCAAGATGACAATGTATTTTGTTTCCATCAAAGTATCACTTGGTATGATTGCAAGAAAATTATCATTGCTTTTTCCTGCCTGTACAACATATATATATATAAAAATCTCCTTAAGTGTTATTTTGCTATTGATTGATAGAACAAATTGATTGCGTAAGAGCAGATAGATATCTGGAATGGTTCTTTCTGCGTCTTTTTGTCTTCCCTGCATGAGGAAATACATATGTAAATATACCGAATGTTGGTTAATGTTTGTAAAAATTAAATCGGGAAGTAGGAAACAAAACCTTCCAACTCTCGCTCCTTAATGAATTGTATTTACATTTTCACCTTCTGTGTTAATGTTAGTTACCAGAGTAATCAAGTACAGTGACCAGGGGTCTAAGCGATTGGGCCTGACGCCCCCTAAACAGGTGAAAGTCTTTCATCATAGAGAGATCGATCTTTTTTTGTCTTTCTTTACAGCACCAGACAACCTAATTAATTCTGAATTCTCCCACAATTTATACTTGCACTTACAATGAGGACACCAGGGAATTGCCAAAGGCATCCTGAATGCTCTGATTTTTTAAAAGATGTTTTGAACGTGGAATCAACATAACCCAATTGTCAACCTCGCAGGGAGTTGTTAGATCAAGATTTCAACGGGCGGCGATTCGTTGGGGTAACACACATTCTGTTTATCTGAAAGCTGCAGTAGAACATTATCCTTTTACGACAGAAACAAGAATCCCCATAATCAATATGCATTGTGACTATTTATTATTATTTTACCATTCATAGCTGTTGAGGCTTCAAACAATATAATTACTTTATTTACACATTCATCAAAATTGGCTACTGACAACTCTGCCCCTTATTCTGTACCAAGGATAAGGACTGTAAAACTAGATGTTCACACTCTAGAACATATTTTGGCCCAAATATTTGGCTGAAATACTGATGGATATTGGTTTGTTGAACTTCTGTTCAGAAAGATCGGTGGTCTGTTAGCCTAAAACATAGGGCAACTAGGTAGGTGGGCCAACCTCCCATAGGCAAAAAACTTCACACTAAACACCTACCCAAACCCAATACGCAATACTTACCTTTGCTTGTGAAGGTTCAATTCATCCAGGTCATGGTTATATCGTGTACCAACTGGACTTCAGAATTGTCATGCAACCGACTAAACCGCCTCCTACTTTCCTTGCAGTTGATCACCCACGGTTTTGGAACACCAGCCATCTGTGCAGCCCTAAGCACGTTCCAGACGGTTGCTTAGTGAGATGACTGAACTATTTGGAAAAACATACCACAAACAAACCAGGAGGCGTTTTAGAAGCGGGCAGGGGGAAGCGCAAACTCAGATAAAGGAACCTTGCGGAAATCCTCAGATGTCGTTGTCAAAGACGCCAAAACGGAAAAAACAGACTGACTTTGTCACGTGACCCACAGAGATGTCTGCTGCTGATATTTTTTTTTACATATATCATTAGGTTAATATAATTAAAAGGACCAAATTCCGTTTAAAGCACATTTTAAATAGAAGTGTGAAGCCGTTAGACTTTGGCAAATGGTTTTTTTTTTTTTTTAATATTTACAAAAAAAAAAAATATGTTTAAGGAAGCCAGACTACGAAATCCCTTCAATTTCAGAATGTTCTTCTTTTTTTTTTTTTTAATATGAGGAAAAAAATAAAGAAATAAACAAATCGTCTGTTACTGGAAACGTAAGACTGATTTAAGCCACCAAATGGAAAATAATTATAGATAAAATTAAATTGAAGAAATTACATTATGTGATTGGTTTATGTCTTCCAAGGTAAATACAGCTTTAATTATGATAATTTTTAACATGCATTTTTTTTTTACTGATTTTTTTTAAATCATTTTTAATTCAAATGCAGGTTCAAACAAAACACATTTACCAGACTTCTGGTCCAGAAAACAGCTGCTTAAAATGACATATCCCTTGTCCACCTATGTGATTCCTAAAAAGAGCTACGCCTGTCTAAAATCTAGCCTTCCAAGCACTGTAATCCTCCTTCCCTTTTTTGCCAGACTCAGACATGTCAGTTTACTGATCTACCAAAATTTGAATAGCCAGGATAGTGAAATACCACATCAAGAAATCTTTTTTAAAATTGTTTTTAGATATTTATTTTCTGTAAATAACTAGTTGCTTAGAGAAAAACTCATACCTCTTTCTCATTGGCTGTTGGTGGTCGGTCACGCATGCTCAGATCCTACTGAGTAACGAATGAAGCAGGTACTGAGACCAGAACAGCATATTAGGGGTCCTGCAAACAGGAAGACAGTACTTGGAAGCATTTTTTTTTTTTTATCCACAGAATAATGTACCCACAACCTTGTATTATAAGAATATGGGAAGACTTAAAGAAATCTCGTGACCATATACTGTAAATATAATGGTTGCAGATCCAATAGTACAGGTCACTGTAATTTATAAACATAGTATAACATTATTAAGGCTATCTATCTATCTATCTGTCTATCTATCTATCTACATAGATAATCAATGCCCATTCCTAGGCCCCATACAATATCTAATCTGCAAACTGGCATACATTATAAACAAAGAAGTTTTAGTATACATTACTGTGATCACATGAATGAAACGCCTTCCAACCACGTGAAGGTAACCCAGTCTGGAAGGTCCTAACCTTTTTTTAAAGGGTGTCTCCACTGGTTTTTCTAAGTTTTCGTAATCCAGTTCTATTGAAGAACGGAGGTAAAGGAGCTGTGCCTTACCTTCCGTCTTCAATAGAACACAGGAGCCAGGAGCAAGGTAAGAAACTTACCCGCTCGCTCGCTCCCCCGGCGTGTAGTCTGACAGGTCCGTTCTTCAATAGAACTGGATTACGAATACTTAGAAAAACCAGTGGAGATACCCTTTAAATTTCTTTTACTTCAATTACGATTGCAAAACTTTGCATTCTCATTTTACACACTGGATCCATATAACAGGCTTTCTCATTCCCCCCAGCTCTTTGGCTTTTTAAAATGAGAGAAGAGGCCATCCAGTGCTTATATTAAAGGCATAGGACCTCCCATAAAAGGGGCATGTTGGGGGTGCTATTACCACATGGAGGCTTGACCAGGCTTGACCGAAACGTTGCCTGTGTTGCATACATTTTTGCTGTTTGAAAGAAAGTCCCCTGTGTGTACTGAACCTTTTTTCAAATTGTACATATCAAAGGGCATGTCCACCCCCAAAACTTAAATTTAACCAACTACTGGTCCACGGTACAGTTAAAAAAATCCTTACTTTACAATCCTGCTCCTTATAGTTCCCCTGTAGTCCATGTCCAAAGTCCGTCTTACTTGCCAAACGTCTCTGCCTCCTGTCTTGCCTCTGGGAGGGCGGTGACATGCGCAGAGGAGCCCTTTCCTCCCTCCCTCCCTCCTGATTCCCTCTCTCTCAAACGTTCACCTTACGTAAAAACCTTAATCTACTGTATTATTACCCTCCCCCCCAACCCTATGTTAGAAGTTTAAAAATAGCTCCACAGATTCCACAGATCCTTGTTCCAGCGTCTTCTCTATGCTGGCGCTGGTCTGGCCCCCTGCTGTTGTTTTCCAGCAGGCAGGAGAGCCGACCAGAATGACGCTGGAATGAGGAGCTGTAGGTTGAATTTGGAATCGATTTTTAAATTTCTAACATAGCTGTTGGGAGTGGGAGGGTATGCCCTACAATATGTCAAAAATTACTATGAGGGTGAAGATGCCCTTTAAGATTTCTTGGTAGCACTGGGGCAGAATCATCTTGGAAAGAGCTGAGTGCCTACACACCACATAGAAAGATAACAATGCACATTCATGGCCCATACAATATCAATTATTGCACACTGGCATACTTTATAAACAAAAGGGTTTTAGTATACATTTACTGTGATCACATGAATGAAAAGCCTTCCAACCATGTCAAGGTAACCCCAGTCTGGAAGGTCCTAACTTATATATATCTAGTCCAAAGAAATCCAGTGAACTCCTTTTGTCAAGCCAGAATCAAGGGCCAAACCTTGACTGTTAATTCACAGCCAATAAAAGGCAGTTTTGTTTAAAAAAAAATACCTGGGCACTGGATTTCTTTAGACTATCAGGGAGATTTAATAAAAGTTCTTATCGTTTAAAAGGGGCTAATTTGCCCCAATCAATCAGATGTTAGCTTCAAATGTTAAATAAGATCTGATGGTTAGGGCAAAATAAGCCCCATTTTAAACGATAGAATTTTTTATTAAATAACCTTGTATAGTATTACAACACCTTCCTGTAGCACCGGGGTAAATATATGAAAGACATTTCCACAGTGAGTTCCCTGTATATATATATAGTCACAGAAAGTGGGCACTTACAATTCAGAAGTCCTAGCCAGGTACTATGGCAGGATTATTGTACATAAATCAAATAGGGAAAACGTAATGCACTCTTGGGTCTTCATTCAAAACCTTAATTGGGTTAAAAATATTGCAACAGTGATCACAGGGTTATCAATCCAATGACTGGTGCAATAAGTGAACACATTAAAAATGTAAACTCTACAGGATAAAATCAATTAACGAACCATTAATTAGCATGTGGCATATAACATTATTATATAATAAAAACATCATTATAATTAATAACAGTGTGGGCTGAGTCTAGATTGTCTTTGTATTTACTTTATAAAGGGTCAGTATCATGATGGGCTATAAAAATGCAATTGCCTTAAGGTGTTTTAAAGTACAACTCCCAGAATTCCAATTCAAAACAATCAGAACAAGCTCTTTCTTTTAAAACTTAATCTGCAGATGATTTGCATTAGCCAGTCAAATCCAGAGAATGGCTGGTATGTTGTAATTAGAATAATAAGAAATGACATCGTAATATACAGACAATGGATTGGATAATGTACACAACCATGTATAGACATTGGTACTGGGTAATGTAACAAACCATACTATAGACAGTGTATTGGATAATGACAACCATATAAGACAGTGTATTGGATAATGTAACAACCCATATATAGACCGTGTATTGGATAATGTAACAACCATATATAGACAGTGTATTGGATAATGTCAACCATATAAGACAGTGTATTGGATAATGTAACAAACCATATATAGACAGTGTATTGGATAAGTAACAAACCATATACAGACAGTGTATTGGATAATGTACCTACCATAATAGACGGTGTATTGGATAATGTACCACATATATAGACAGTTGTATTGATAATGTAACAACCAATACAGACAGATGTATTGGATAATGTCCACCATATATAGGCAGTGATTGGTTAATGTACTACCATATATAGAAGTGTATGATATGTCAACATAACAGACAGTGTATTGGATAATGTACCAACAATATATAGACAGTGTATTGGATAATGTACCAACCATATATAGACAGTGTATTGGATAATGTACCTACCATATATAAGACGGTTTGGTATGGTAATGTACCAACCATATACAACAGTGTATTGGATAATGTACCAACCATATATAGACAGTGTATTGGATATGTACCAACCATATAAGACAGTGTATGGATAATGTACTACATATACAGACAGGATGGTAATCCTACCATTCAACAGTTATTGGTTAATGACCTACCATATATAGACAGTGTATTGGAAATGTACCAACCATATACAGACAGTGTATGGATAATGTAACTTCCCAGATATAGGACAGTGTTTTGGATAATGTACAAACCATATACAGACAGGGTATTGGATAATGTACCAACCATATACAGACAGTGTATTGGATAATGTACCACCATATATAGACAGTGTTTTGGATAATGTACAACCATATACAGACAGTGTATGGATAAGTTACCAACCATATATAGACAGTGTATTGGATAATAACCAACCATAAAATATAGACAGTGTATTGGATAATGTAAACACCTAATACAGACAGTGTATGGATAATGTACCTACCATATATAGCAGTGTATTGGATAATGTAACAACCATTAACAGACGTGTATTGGATAATGTACCTACCATATATAGACAGTGTTTGGATAATGTAACCATATACAGACGTTGATTGGATAATGTACCAACCATATATAGCAGTGTATTGGTAATGTACCACCATATATAGACAGTGTATGGATAATGTACAAACCATATACAACAGTGTATTGGATAATGTACCTACCATATATAGACAGGGTTTTGGATAATGTACCTAACCATATATAGACCGTGTATTGGTTAATGTACCACCATATATAGACAGTGTATGGAAATGTACCAAACCATTATAGACAGTGGATTGGATAATGTACCTACCATATATAGAAAGTGTATGGATAATGTACCACCCATATATAGACAGTGTATTGGATAATGTACCTACCATATATAGAACTGTATTGGATAATGTACCTACCATATATAGACAGTGTATTGGATAATGTACCAACCATATACAGACAGTGTATTGGATAATGTACCTACCATATATAGACAGTGTATTGGATAATGTACCAACCATATATAGACAGTGTATTGGATAATGTACCTACCATATATAGACAGTGTATTGGATAATGTACCAACCATATATAGACAGTGGATTGGATAATGTACCTACCATATATAGACAGTGTATTGGATAAGTTACCTACCATATATGACAGTGTATTGGATAAGTACCAACATATATAGACAGTGTATGGAATGTACCTACATATATAGACAGGTGTATTGGATAATGTACTAACCATATATAGACAGTGTATTGGATAATGTATGCCATATATAGACGTGTATGGATAATGTACCTACCATATATAGCAGTGTATTAGATAATGTACCAACCATATATGACCAGTGTATTGATAATGTACCAACCATATATAGACAGTGTATTGGATAATGTACCACCATATAAGACAGTGTATGGATAATGTAACAACCAAATATGCGTGTATGATATGTAACACCAATATAGATGTATTGGATAAGTAACAAACCATATATAGACGGTGTATTGGATAATGTAACAACCATATATAGACGGTGTGTATTGGATAATGTAACAACATATATAGACGGTGTTGGATAATGTCAAACCATATAAGAGTGTATTGGATAATGTAACAACCATATATAGACAGTGCATGGATATGTAAACTACCATATATAGACGGTGTATTGGATAATGTAACAACCTATATAGACAGGTATTGGATAATGTCCATCCATATAAGGCAGTGTATGGATAATGTACCAACCATGTATAGACAGTGTATTGGATAATGTACATACCATATATAGACAGTGTATTGGAGAATGTACCAACCTATATACAGACAGGTATTGGATAATGTGCCTACCATTATAGACAGTGTATTGGATATGTACCTACATATAAAGACAGTGTATTGGTATGGATAATGTACCAACCTATACAGACAGTGTATTGGATAATGTACCTACCATATTAGACAGTGTATGGATAATGTACCTACCATATATAGACAGTGTATTGGATAATGTACCAACCATATATAGACAGTGTATTGGATAATGTACCAACCATATATAGACAGTGTATTGGATAATGTACCTACCATATATAGACACTGTATTGGATAATGTACCTACTTATATAGACAAGTGTATTGGATAATGTACCAACCATATATAGAGAGTGTATTGGATAATGTACCAACCAATATATGAGAGTGTATTGGATAATGTACCAACCATATATAGACAGTGGATTGGATAATGTACCAACATATTAGACAGTGTATTGGATAATGTACCAACCATATACAGACGGGTATTGGATAATGTACCAACCATATATAGACAGTGTATTGGATAATGTACCAACCATATATAGACAGTGGATTGGATAAATGTACCAACCATTATAGACCAAGTATATTGGATAAGTACCAACCATATAGAGAGTGTATTGGATAATGTACCAACCTATATAGACAGTGGATGGATAATGTACCAACCATATATAGACAGTGTATTGGATATGTACCCAACCATATACAGACAGTGTAGTGGATAATGTACCAACCATTATAGACAGTGTATTGGAAATGTACCAACCATATATAGACAGGGATTGGATAATGTACCAACCATATATAGACAGTATATGGAATGTACCAACCATATATAGACAGTGTATTGGATAATGTACCAACCATATATAGACAGGTGTATTGGATAATGTTCCTACAATATATGACAGTGTATTGGATAAGTACCAACCATATATAGACAGTGGATTGGATAATGTACCAACCATATAGACAGTGTATTGGATAATGTACCACATATATAGACAGTGTATTGGATAATGTACCAACCAATATAGACAGTGGATTGGATAATGTACCTACCATATTAGACAGTGTATTGGATAATGTACTAACCAATATAGACAGTGTATTGGATAATGTACCTACCATATATAGACAGTGTATTGGATAATGTACCTACCATATATAGACAGTGTAATGGATAATGTACCAACCATATATAGACAGTGTAGTGATAATGTACCAACCAATATAGACAGGTATTGGATATGTACAACCATATATGACAGTGTATGGGATAATGTAACAACCAAATATAGACGGATTGTATGGATAATGTAACAACCATATATAGACTGTGTGTATTGGATAATGTAACAACCATATATAGACGGTGTATTGGATAATGTAACAGCCATATATAGACGTGTATTGGATAATGTAACAACCATATATAGAAGTGTATTGGATAATGTACAACATATAAGACGTGTATGGATAATGTAACAACCATATTGAGTCGGTGTATTGGATAATGTACCACCATAATAGACGTGTATTGGATAATGTAAAAACCATATATAGACAGTGATGGATAATGTAACTACCATATATAGACGGTGATTGGATAATGTAACAACCATATATAGACAGTGTATTGGATAATGTACCACCATATAGACAGTGTATTGGAAATGTACCAACCATTATAGACAGTGTATTGGATAATGTACCTACCATATATAGACAGTGTATTGGATAATGTACACCCATACAGACGTGTATTGGATAATGTACCTACCAATAAAGACAGGTATGGATAATTACCAACATATAACAGGACAGTGTATTGATAATGTACCTACCATTACAGAACAGTGTTATTGGATAATGTACCTACCATATATGACAGTGTATTGGATAATGTACCAACCATATATGACAGTGTATTGGATAATGTACCAACCATATATAGACAGTGTATTGGATAATGTACCTACCATATATAGACACTGTATGGATAATGTACCAACCATATATAGAACGTGTATTGTTGGATAATGTACCAACCATATATAGAGAGTGTTTGGATAATGTACCAACCATATATAGAGAGTGATTGGATAAAAGTACCAACCATATATAGACAGTGGTTGGATAATGTACCAACCATATATAGACAGTGTATGGATATGTAACAACATATACAGACAGGGTATTGGATAATGTACCACACAAATAAGACAGTGTATTGGATAATGTACCAACCATATATAGACAGTGGTATTGGATAATGTACCAACCATATATAGAGAGTGTATAGATAATGTACCAACCATATATAGAGAGTGGACTGGATAATGTACCAACCATATGCAGACAGTGGACTGAATAATGTACCAACCATATACAGACAGTGTATGGATAATGTACCAACCATATATAGACAGTGTATTGGATAATGTATCAACCATATATAGACAGTGTATTGGATAAGTAACCTATATAGAAGTATTGGATAATGTACCAACCATATATAGACAGTGTATTGGATAAATGTACCAACCATATATAGACAGTGGATTGGATAATGTAACTTACAATCATATACAGATGGTGGATTTGATAATGTACCAACCATATATTAGACAGTGGTTTGATAATGTACCAACCTATAATAGACAGTGGATGGATAATGTACCAACCATAATAGACAGTAAGATTTGATAATGTACCAACCATATTCAGACAGGGATTGGATAATGTACCAACCATATATAGACAGTGGATGGATATATACAAGTCATATATAGACAGTGGATTGATAATGTACCAACCATATACAGAAGTCGATTGGTAATGTACAAATCTATATAGACAGTGTATTGGATAATGTACCAACCATATACAGACAGGGGATTGGGTAATGTACCAACCATATATAGACAGTGGATTGAATAATGTACCAACCATATATAGACAGTGGATTGGATAATGTACCAACCATATATAGACAGTGGATTGGAAAATGTACCAACCATAAATAGAAAATAGATTGAATAATGTACCAACCAATATATACAGTGTATTGGATAATGTACCAACCATATATAGACAGTGAATTGGACAATGTACCAACCATGTATAGACAGTGGATTGGAAAATGTACCAACCATAAATAGAAAATAGATTGAATAATGTACCAACCATATATAGACAGTGTATTGGATAATGTACCTAACCATGTAGACAGTGTGTATGGATAATACCTACCATATATAGACAGTGTATTGGATAATGTACCACACCAATATAGACAGTGATTGGAATGTACCAACCATATATAGACAGTGGATTGGAAAATGTACCAACCATATATAGACAGTGGATTGGAAAATGTACCAACCATATACAGACAGTGTATTGGATAATGTACCTACCATATATAGACAGTGTATTGGATAATGTACCAACCATATATAGACAGTGTATTGGATAATGTACCTACCATATATAGACGGTGGATTGAAAAATGTACCAACCATATATAGACAGTGGATTGGAAAATGTACCAACCATATACAGACAGTGTATTGGATAATGTACCTACCATATATAGACAGTGTATTGGATAATGTACCACCATATATAGACAGTGTATTGGATAATGTACCTACCATATATAGACGGTGGATTGAAAAATGTACAACCATAAATAGAAAGTAGATTGGATAATGTACCTACCATATATAGACGGTGGATTGAAAAATGTACCTACCATATATTGACAGTGTATGGATAATGTACCAACCATATATAGAGAGTAGATTGGATAATGTACCAACCATATATAACAGTGAATTGGATAATGTACTACCATATATAGACAGTGGATTGGATAATGTACCTACCATATATAGACAGTGGATTGGATAATGTACCTACCATATATAGACAGTGGATTGGATAATGTACCTACCATATATAGACAGTGGATTGGATAATGTACCTACCATATATAGACAGTGTATTGGATAATGTACCTACCATATATAGACAGTGTATTGGATAATGTACCCTACCTATATAGACAGTGTATTGGATAATGTACCAACCATAAATAGAAGTAGATTGGATAATGTACCACCAATATAAACAGTGGATGATTGGATAATGTACCTACCATAAGACAGGGGATTGGATAATGTACCTACCATATAAGACGTGGATGGATAATGTACCTACCATATATAGACAGTGGAGGATAATGTACCAACCATAAATAGAAAGTAGAGTGGAATGTACCAACCATAATAAAACAGTGAATTGGGATAATGTACTACCATATATAGACGGGATTGGATAATGTACCTACCATATATAGACAGTGGATTGGAATAGTACCTACCATATATAGACAGTGTATTGGATAATGTACCTACCATATATAGACAGTGTATTGGAAATGACTATATATAGACAGTGTATTGGATAATGTACCAACCATATATAGACAGTGTATTGGATAATGTACCAACCATATATAGACAGTGGATTGGATAATGTACCAACCACATATAAACAGTGGATTGGATAATGTAACAACCATATCTAGATAGTGGATGGATAATGTACCAACCATATATAGACAGTGGATTGGATAATGTACCTACCATATATAGATGGTGAATTTGATAGTACCAACCAATATAGACAGTGTATTGGATAATGTACCAACCATATATAGACAGTGGTTTGGATAATGTACCAACCATATATAGACAGTGGATTGGATAATGTACCATCCATATATAAACAGTGGATTGGATAATGTACCAACCATATATAGATGGTGGATTTGATTATGTACCAACCATATATAAACAGTGGATTGGATAATGTACAAATCCTATATAGACAGTGGATTGGATAATGTACCAACCATATATAGACAGTGGACTGGATAATGTACCAACCATATATAGACAGTGGATTGGATCATGTACGAACCACATATAGACAGTGGACTGGATTTTGTACCAACCACATATAGACAGTGGATTGGATAATGTACCAACCACATATAGACAGTGGATTGGATAATGTACCAACCATATATAGACAGTGGTCTGGATAATGTACCAACCATATATAGACATTGGATTGAATAATGTACTAAACTATATACAGACAGTGGATTGGATGATGTACCAACCATATACAGACGGTGTACTGGATTATGTACCAACCATATACAGACGGTGTACTGGATTATGTACCAACCACATATAGACAGTGGATTGGATAATGTACCAACCATATATAGACAGTGGACTGGATAATGTACCAACCATACATAGACAGTGGATTGGACCAACCACATATAGAAAGTGTGCAGCATGAAGATTGGTGACCGGTGGCTCATTTTAAAGGTAGGAACCTGGCCTTTCTTTTAAAATCAACCTGTTTGGAGACCACAGTTCCCCTTTAAGTGGGGTGTGGTAATATAGCAGGTACATAGGATGTGTATAGTGAATTATTTTATCCAATTTATTTTTTAATTATCCCTGTAGTAGCATTCATGTTATAATATTCACTTAGTGATGTCACAGAGAGATTATTATATATGCCTACAAAATATATTTGATTCCCTATTTATTATATAGTGGATATGTACCTCTTAGTCTAAATTATTAGGATGATAGAATTAACCAAAGAGTTCCATTACCATATAATAGCACAAGCCCTCCAGTTTCTTATCCATTTACATTAGGGATACATTATCCAATATAATCCACCCCACTCTCAACCTATATCCCTAGTATGGGCACTGTATGAGCACGTTAGACTGGGAAAATTAATCAAATCTTCTACATATACAAATGGAAAAAACAAACAAGGGAATTGGAAACATTAAAGGAGAAAGATATAAGGTGAGTGAAAAAAAAGCAGGCACACGTCCTTTAACACATTTGCAGCAACTGACACAGATTAAAGGGGAACCGAAGACAAACTATAAATGTAGGTTGAATGTTTTTTAATTCTATGTATTCTATGTACGTTTGTTACATTAACTTACACCGTGCCCCTGGCTGTTGATAACTGCTTACATTTGGTGACAAGTTAAAATAAAGAATATTAGGTTAATTTACCCTTTAACACCTTTTTATTATTCTTATTGCAAATTGCCCAAAATTCGGAAATTAACTGTAATTATTATTATATACATACAGGGAGATTCAATAAAAGTTCTTATCATTTAAAATGGTACTAATTTTGCCCCAACCAATCAGATCTTATTTAACATTTGAAAGCTAACATCTGATTGGTTGGGGCAAAATTAGCACCATTTTAAACGATAAGAACTTTTATTGAATCTCCCTGATGAACTTTTATTGAATAACCTTGATAATTATTTAGCCAGGATTCTAAAACTACACAGCAAACAACACTGACACTTTTCAGTTCATTGCTAATTTTTCAGCAGCACCAGATTATAAATACTCCTCAGTAATATATATGCCCTCTTGAGTCTACCATTATTGCAAAAACCTGGAAAGATTTCTCATTTTTAAACGTGAATCTTGTTTACATCAGTACAGAGAGAATTTGTGAACTGTAGTCTCCCCCTAGTGGTGGTCACTTATATTAAAGTAGATGGCTTTGCTGTATGAACCTGCTTGGGATTTAATTTCAAGAAATTTGAAAGGGAAAAAAAAAGGAAAATATTATGCCAGTCCAAATCTGTAAATGGTTATTCTATGTGCCATACTTGAAGGGTAATTACAAGTAATTATAAATTAGTAGCAGGGAGGCGCACTCAAACGAGATATATATCAAAATTTTGAGTGCGCCTCCCTGCTACTAATTTATAATTACGATTGTACTGCTTATGGTTGAGCTGTTGGGGGAAGCAGCACCTTGGAAGATTTAAAGGAGTGTGGGTGTGCGAGGAGCTACACAATATAATTGGATTTCTTCATACAAGTACCCTCTATTGAAAATAGGGGTGGACATGCCCTTTAAACAAGCCTTGGGTGATGTCTCTAGATTCTCTGAATCCTAAGTTATAGGCTTGTAAAATTACACTTCTTTATCTGTGCGGTCTTCCTGAGTCTGTGACAGGCACATGATGAGTTACATAGGAAGCCCCACCCCAAAAATATCCATCTTTCCTGAAGCTAGTTACAGACCTGCAACCATTCTCTGTCCTTTCCTCTACCTATGCGCACCTTAGGGAGAGGGGGAAATAAATACTTTTTAGGCTTGTGGCTGGCTTTAAAAAAAATATTAGGAAGTTCGGGGGCAGGGCTTATGACATAGCTGAAGATGCTTTGTCCTGGCAGGGGGCATGATCCAGACTGAGACTTGGGGGCAGAGCAGTGGTGCTGGTGATGTCACAGCTCACAGAACTAGCAAGAAAAAACACTTTTTATACTGCAGTAACGTTGGACTGCAGCTAGAAGCATGATCCTGAAATCATTTTAAAGTTTGGAATGGCTCTTTTAAATAAAGGCCACTCCAGTAGAGAACACAGTTCCCCTTTAAGAAATAATAAGATAGAAAGATATGTGGAAGGAATACTTGAACGGGAAAATGTTTGACCTTACCAGTATCAGTCATTTTGTGGGTGGAGTTTTGGGTAGGTCTTACACACAGTTCGATACTGGCAACTTTACCAGTCAGGCAACAAGATATTTCAGTTTCCATCAGGAATTTTTCTGCTGATCATATGAATATAGATGGGCTGTGCACTAGTTTTCGCTGAAAAACTGGCCCCACCACTTTCATTCCTACCAGACATACTAACGAGCGGGTTAACCGATTGGCTGGTGTGTATATATATATATATATATATATATATATATCTACACATATATATATAGCCTAAGATTTCTGTACAGAGAGTTTACCAGTTGCCTTGGTTTAACCTGTGACCTTTCTGGATCTTTTTCACTGTATCTGTTTAGTGTGTCCTGGAATAGTACAGTACAGTACAGTATATCTGTTGTATTCAATTAGATCAACTGGACTAGAAGTTTAGTACTTGAAGACGTTTCGCTAGTCATCCGACTGGATCTCTCAATTCAGAATGACTTGTACAAGAAGCTGTTAGTAATAAGTACCCAAGAATGTCTCAATCAGCATATAACTGCGAGGTGTTGTTTGTTTGTGGCTAAGAGTAAAGATGGCTAAACGGCCTAAAGTTCAGTTCGTTTTTTGAACTGATGAACTTCAGTATAAGTTCGGAAGTTCGAGACTTCGGTAAAGAACCCATTAAATTAAACTCAATGGGAGTCAATAGTTCAAAAAGTTCAGATTATATACAGATAAAATAGCATTGGTGACATACTGTAAATGGCTGTTGTTCCTAGGAAATGATCTAGGGAAAATGTCCATATCGCCAAAACTTGTCCAAACACTACCTTTATTCAAGTTCGGGCAACTGTCGGCTTTACTCATGCGACACTCAAGGGTTATGGCCAATTTGAGGGTTACCAAATGATACTTTGAGGGTTGCAGAACAATACATTCGAGCTTTACTGAATTCAAATGTTACATTTGAGGGTTACCGATACGAGAATTTGATAATTATCAGTTTTGAATGGCCTCCTTGACACCTCTCTTGAACAAATCCTGTTCTTTTGCCAAAATGCTGACACTACAATCTTTAAACGTATGTCCTTTATCCTTAAGATGCAGATACACGGCTGAGTCCTGACCCGAGGAATTGGCTCTTCTGTGCTGGGCCATACGTTGATGCAGTTGCTGTTTGGTCTCCCCCACATTCAAATCAGAGCATTCTTCACTGCACTGCACTGCGTATATGATGTCGCTTTTCTTGTGTTTTGGTATTGGGTCTTTCGGATGTACCAATTGCTGCCTCATTGTGTTGTTCGGTTTAAAACAGACAGGGATACGATGTTTACTAAAAATTCTTCTTAAAGGGCATGTCCACCCTTTAATACATCTTTTAGCATGTGATAGGCAATGCTTCCCCAGCCCAAAACGCTTTAATATTATTGCCAGAAAGTCCCCCAATCATTACTTCCCTTACCTCTTTCCTTCGCCGCACACTCCCGGCCCTCTCCTTTCATGGAACTGCAAGCAGGGGGTGGGACCGGCAGCCGCGTCTGTGATTGGCTGAAAGGCAGCCAATCACGGACGCGGCTGCCGGCAGTTCAGAATGGTGAAGGAGAGAGGTAAGGTAAGTAATGATCGGGGGACTTTCTGGCATTAATATGATAGCGGTTGGGGCTGGGGAAGCATTGCCTATCACATACTAAAAGGTTTTTACACTAGGGGGAGGGCTTGCAAAAGGTGAAGGAGAGGGAAGGAGAGGGAGGGGGGAGAATGGCTGCAGTGCACATGCCAAACTTCTCCCGGAGGGGTGACAGGAGGCAGAGTTGGGACTTTGGGGGGGATTGAAGGAGAACCATATGGAGCTGGGATGTAAGGTAAGGATTTTATTACACTACAGAGTGGGGCCAGCAGTGGGGGGATTATAATTTTGGGGGTGGACATGCCCTTTAATATCTCAGAGACCCCTGCTACATATGGAATGACCATGTTCTTTCTCCTGTCTTTCTTTCCCCCTTCACTGTTGATATTCATGTTCTTGAGATGTTTAATGATCTGTGTTGCAGGGTTCTGATGACACCCAGCTTGTGATCTAAAGGGCGGTGGGAGTCAAACACCAAATTCTGGTCTAAACGGGTTGTGTTTCTATAAGCCTCTACTTCCAGTTTACCATTCCAATGAACCTGCCATCAACACGTCCAATAGAAGACAGTTCCATAGTTTTATCATTCTCACCATGAAAGCCTCTTCCGAACTTGAAGCCTAAACTTCTTTTGTTTCATTCTTAAGGGTTGTCCGCGTGCCTTCTGACATGTTCTATTGGTTAACAATGCCCCAATGAGATGGAATTGGACAGGGATGAAACAAGACAAACCGGTACAGATCTCCACCGACTTCCAACAAGCAAATTGAGGGTAGTTTGGTACTGTGAGGTGTTGCCATACTAACTATAACAAATATGTATGTAGTATTGTATAGTATAAAAAAGGTGAAATTATTGTAGAAGTTACATAGTAGATGGATAAAGCTACTCAGCCCCTTTCATGAAATTTGCCAAAAATGAGTTAAATGAGTGCAACGCGTTGGGATCAATGGAAGGTGAAATTTCACCATTAATATGCCAGCTGGGCTATCAGGCAACCTATAAAAAATTACCCAAAGCCCACAGTGATTCATTCCACTGTCTGGTTAGCGGAATAGTCCCAATTATAAGCAGAAATGACCCCTTTGAATTATGCTGCCCCCTAGAGTTTCCAACACATTTTACTAAAAAATCAGCCCAAAACACTGCCTTTAAGCCAAAGCCAATCACTGAACTATCTGATCAAAATAGGGTTCCTTATGTACCAAGAATTAGGGCTAGGCCACACTTGCGCACTATGTTGTGCGCTTACACTTTTGCAATCCGTGAGAAAGAATCGCAGAGCAATGCATTCCAATGTGGGTGGCCCCAATTGTATGTGCTGTGCTGCGATCTTTTTTTGGAGCAATGCAAGCACCTGTGCTTCGATTCCAGAATATTACACATAAACAGGCCGTAACGCATGTGTAATACGCAGTAATACAATCGCATTTTTATTGTGCATTGCCTTCTATTGTAGTCTGGCATCAGCCTAAGTCTCCCTATGTTGCTCGGTCTATTTCTTTATTAACGTGTATTCACTACTGTCTGAACCAATGAAAAGACAGGATTCAACCCACACACACACACACACACACACATACACACACACCTGATTTCCTGTGTAATGTCAGATATACTTCATATTTCCAACTCTAACACCCTGTAATCTTTTTCCTCTAAACAGCGAAACACATCAAAGGCTTGTTCACTTTGAATGGAGTAAATCGAACACTACATTTCATTTAGATGGATAAAAGAACAACATAAGCAATCAGAATTCTTAAAAGGCTAATGTGAATGATAAGATTTGCAGTGTGAACTACTTAATCTTTCTCTGTGTTATTACTTTTATAACACTTTAATATTAAGAATCTGCAAAAATTTCCGACCGTTTTCTATCAAAAGTCAGCAGAAGAATATCAGATCAACTAAAATAATGCACCAGGCAGCTGGTCAGGTGAACAAAATCGACCCATGAGTACCTGCCCTTGCAGGGATGGTTAAACTGTCTCACATTGCCAACCAGTTCATCAATGATGAGTCTTAGTTTGCCAGACAATTCACCAGTCTCAGTTTACCAGCCAATTTACTAATCTCGTTTTTCCAGCCAGCTCACAAGTCTCAGTTGCCCAGCCCATTCCCCAGTCTTAGTTTGTCAGCCAATTCACCAGTCCCAGTATTCCAGTCAATTCCCAAGACCCAGTTTTCAAGCCAATTCAATTGTTCAACTTTTACAACTAACCCACACCCCTCCTCCAGTCCATAGGCAATTGAAAGGGTTGTCCCCTTAAATTCAATCTATACAGCACTTTGGGCCTCTATAATGTGTTAGGGCCTGATGACCCCATTTCCCCACCATTCTTAGTGAAAGTGTCAATAGCAGTGCAAGGCCACCCAGCTCAGGCAGTGATGCATTTCCTCCCTGAAGAAATGGAAACAGGGAACATAATGCGATAATACGGAGATCTATATCTTTACAACAGAGATTCAAAGAGCCAGCAAAGTAAGTGTGTCTATTAAATTATACTAATTGTACAAAGATATTTTAAAAGTTCATTTTAAACCTTCTTTAAGTGATCAGAGCAGCATTTTTTAACCAGGGTTCTAGGGACCCCTAGGGGTGCCTGAGAGGTTGCATGGGGGTCCTCCAGAGATTGTGACAGAAACTGTAAGGATCCACCATTGTGATGAATACAGACATATTGTTCTATATTTGTATGAATTATGTGTTTGGTGTATTGATGTCAAATAAGTAATAATGTTTATATGGCTTCCCTGAGACATTAACATTTTTCCAAGGGTTCCATAAGGATAAAAGGTTGATAAACACTGGTATAGACACATTCCCTGTGGAGAATGAGAATGCAAACCAGACCATTTACAGTGGCCACAAGGTCCTCAGCCCAGGGTGTAGCTTAGAACTCTGAAGCTCCAATGATTGGCCTGGGTTGACTAACGGTTTAGGTCCTCAACGCTAGGCACTTTTATAGTGAGGGGGTGTCTGTTTTCAAATAAAGTGTGGCCCCCAGTGTGGCCAGGTTGGGCACCCCTAGGTTAAATGATCATAGTACTAAACAACATTAAACATTTATTGCCAAATAATTTAAATGTCCAACAATATGTATGGTACATCTATGCACAATTAAAGGGTAAGTTCAGTGGGAAAAAAAAATATTTTTAAAATTCTTAGTTTATATTACGCATACCTATTTATTCTACATATTCTCTCCCATTTTTAAAAATCTGTTGAATTTATACCCTTTGCTGTTCCCTGCTGTTGACATTATTGAGCTGACACTTCAGGTTCTAACGGTCCTTCTTCTTCCCAGAATACCTTGGAATGTCGCTAACAGTAATTTCTACTGATTGGCTGTTGGATGGGTCAAAGATGCTCAGATCTCTACTGAGCAACTGAATCAACCCAGGCGCTGGGTCAAGGGCAAGACCATAACTGTCTCTATTAGGGGTCCTGCAAACAGGAAGTCAGTATTTCGGTTGCATTTATTTATATACCCAGACACAATGCTGAATGGGCAGATTAAGGTCATTGGGATGAAAAAATACTGCTATTTATTTATTAAAAGTATATGTATTTTAACTGAACTTCCCCTTTAACATTGTATGTCTGTATATCATAGTATTGGTTAGTATTATGATGGCAATAACCTTTTGTACTGTATGGCCACCATTACAGTCCTGAAAGTAAACTCACTGGACATTTCAATTTGGTTGCAAGTAGCACTCATATAAATAAACACAAAAACTCAATAAAAGGATTTCATAGTTTAACAAGAAATCAATAAAGAGGGGAAACAAACACCATTAAATGTTACATAATCCACTTAAGCTAAATATAGAACCTTCCTGCCCTGAAGGAAATACCAATTCTAGTGAGTGCTGACTGCTAAGTTACAAGGGGATCCAAAGATGCCTGCACAGCCCCTGTGTGCAGCCCCTAGCAAATCTGCCACCCTAGGCCACAGCCTATGTGAAATCTATGGAACAATATGTGTAACAATCTATGGAACAATGGAACAACCTATGGAACAATCTGTGTAACAATCAATGTATTAGGTAAGAATTATGGCGACAGTTATGTAACAACTATGGGACAGTCTATGTAACAATCTATGGAACAGTCTATGTAACAATCTATGGAACAGTCTATGTAACAATCTATGGGACAGTCTATGTAACAATCTATGGAACAGTCTATGTAACAATCTATGGAACAGTCTATGTAAGAATCTATGGAACAATATGTGTAACAATCTATGGAACAATCTGTGTAACAATCAATGTATTAATGTGACAATCTATGTAACGGTCTATGTAACAATCTATTTAATAATATAACAATCTATGGAACAGTCTATGTAACAATCTATGGAACAGTCTATGTAACAATCTATGTAACGGTCTATGTAACAATCTATTTAATAATATAACAATCTATGGAACAGTCTATGTAACAATCTATGGAACAGTCTATGTAACAATCTATGGAACAGTCTATGTAAGAATCTATGGAACAGTCTATGTAACAATCTATGGAACAGTCTATGTAACAATCTATGGAACAGTCTATGGGTAACAGCAAATTGCACCGAGCAAGCAGAAAGGGAGGATTCCAGGCAGCAGCAACTGTTTAAAAAAATGCTCCAATGTTCCCTGTTGACTAAATCCTTACTTCAACAAAGCAACTACACATTATTAACCTTATTTGGTATGTGGCTTTAAGGGAGCCAGAGTGACCACTTTTTTTACCCATAGAAAATGCTCTGAAAGCCTCCATTTGTCTGTGTTAACGACACATTTATAATAAGTTAAATGCAGGCTGTTATTTGATGAACACAAAGCTTACACGTATTAATGCACAAGTTAAAGGCTTAAATTTAAAGTGCATGTTCACCAATTGAAGAAAAAAATATTGCAAAATTGATGCTTTTCAGCACTGAGTTCGATTCCACCCTTGGACACCTCTGCAAGGAGTTTGTATGTTCTCCCCGCGCTTGCGTGGGTTTCCTCCACAATCATAAATACATACTGATAGGTTGTATGTGTCAAATAAATGTGCTTAGATTGTAAGCTCTTCGGGGCAGGGTTTGATGTGAATGTATACATGTACTTGTAAACCGCCATGGAAGATGTTGGTGCTATATAAATCCCCAATAACAATAATTATTGAAATGTTTTATTATTACAATTTGACCACCAGAGGGAGCATTTTTCAATCGCATGTACTGATTAATGCCCCATTAAGAAAGTAGTTTATTATCAGGGTTATTCAATAAAAGTTCTTATTGTTAAAAATAATTTTGCCCCAACCAATCAGATGTTAGCTTGCAAATGTTAAATGATATCTGACTGGTTGGGGCAAATTAGCACCATTTTTAACAATAAGAACTTTTATTGAATCTCCCTGTATTTTATTTTTTTTATATAGCGCTTTAAATTCTGGAGCACTTTACAATTTGATAAAGAGACAACAGTATGGAGACAACGAGACATCTCCTGGCTAGGCTGTATTGGCTTTGTTTAAAGAGATTTAGAGATTTCTAGAAATTTTTCAAATGTTACATTTTTTCAAATTGAAAATTCTAAAAAAAATCTAAAATTTTAGATTTTTAAATTTGAAAATTCTCGATTTTTCGATAATTATCGAACACAGTTCCGCAGTTCTGAAAAAACAGTGTAAGTCGGCAAAGTCTGTGATTCCGGTGAATCCGTGAAATCTAATTGGGAACTGGGTTCAGGTTCAGGTCCATCTCTACTCACTACCCAAATTTTTGTATATTTTTTCCATACTGCATAATATCTTTGTCAAGTTTATTGGGTGGATTCCAATGCCTAGATAGCTATGACAATCCTTACTAAACCTTAAAAAACAGAGGGCAAGGTTATTACCATGCAACACTATTATCAAATACTTTAAAATAATCAAAATAATATTCGCAACCAAAATAGTCATTAGTTAAGAATGACGCTCTTCAGCTACAAAATATAACTTTAGACCAATTGATTTAGGCCCCACCAAGCTTTAAAACAAATTTGAATTTTTTTTCCTACACAGCTGTTAAACTGAAATAGATTCCTACTTCTCTTGTTTGTTTGTGCCATTAACCCATTAGTGCCAGCAGACTTCCCCAGAGTAATGTCATTGACACTTTCAGTGCCAGCAGGGTATTACCATTAACCCTTTAGTGCCAACAGATTTTCCGATTAATTCTTTCAGTGCCAGCACTTTTCCAGAGTATTGCCATTAACAATTTCAGTGCCAGCAGAATATGACCATTAACCCTTTAGTGCCAACAGACTTTCCTATTAATACTTTCAGTGCCAGAGTATTGCCATTAACCCTTCAGTGCCAGCATTGACATGATATACAGTATGTACCTGCTTTCCATGTCTCCTCCATTGAATTGTTCACTCCTCACCTACTCTAAGTTCTAATTGGAGAGTTGGATGGAAGGAAGGAAGAGGCAGGGGTACGGATCTCATGACTGCTAGTCACAGGGTCACTGCTATAAAGTCTGCAGCAGCTTTTACCTGGCATTTTAGAACTGTTCTCCTCAGTCCTATTAGCTGAGCTCATCCTCCTTCCTTCACCTTCAGTTCATTTGTAACGTTGTATCCAAGTAGAGGGAGCTGAGTTCAGGGTCTGTACTCACTACAATGTTACACATTACAGCAGGACAAGGAGAGCAGATCTAACACAGCAAGTAAAAGCTGCCAGGGAGATGCTAGGGAGAACACTGGGCGTCCTGGTTTAACATAGACACCCTTTCTCTTAGCCTAAGTGGCTTATGCCTAAAAACGGCCTTGCTTGTAATACCCAACTTCAATTCAAATATTTGGAAATAATGTAATATTTTAACTATTGGGAATGGTCCGACATGGTATACACACATTCGACGATTTAAAGAAAACACTAACTTTTAAGGCCCCGATAAACATTATTGATATTCCCATCAGTTTGACTAATTCAATAGAATTGATCAGAATATCGAAGACATTTTTTCTGTGTTTTTGAACGGTCTATTGGAAAATCCATGGAAGATTGGCGGCGTAAGGTGGAGAATTCCGATTGGAAAACCATTGCCCTGTGTATGAGTAGCTTCACTGTGTCATTTATCAAAACTAGCCTCTTTTGCAGCTAAAACCTCACACTTTTATAAAGTTTTAATTGACTTGCAAATTGTAAATGGCAAAGTGACATATCATTTCTATGTTTATGTAGGAGTGGGATAAAGCTTTTGTCTATTTAATATATTGTAGCTACTCATTATTTGGAAACAGTATTAAAATGATGTTTAGATAATGTTCCAACTAAGCTTGCTGTAATGTTTCCCGGATCCGTTTCAAATCTATGCTGGCGAAACTGTGGCTTTGAAAGTTTGTTTTTACGTATTTATGGGATAGTGAGAAATTAAAACCCTTTGGTTATTTTGTTTTGAATTACTGAGAAAATCCCTAAATTAGTTAATTAATTTAGACCAGCATTCACTCTCCTGAATCTAGGTCTCTTTACTAATCCACTTCAGGCTAGAAAGCTGACTTATTATAATATTTCAGTGGTAGCCAGATTATTAATTGCTAGAAACTGAAATATAGAATTTATCTACATTAGTCAATGTGTGTATAAATGTTCTAGAAGAACTTCTGAAAGGCTAGGATGATTTTGTTGAGACTTGGTATACATACGTTTCAGGACCTGGTGTGGGGGGGTTTGGGGTAAAGGCTACTTTACAACTTTAACAAACCACCATCTCCTTTTAAAGGACATTTAAACTGGGGAAAATCATTTTTTAACTAATCACACAGTAATTAGGATTAATTACCAATCTTAAATCTTCTGTACCTTAAGAAATCAATTACAAAGGCCCCACACACACACACACACACACACACCTTCAAACTCCTACAGCGAAAAGAAAATCTTACTTGATTCGAGCAGTGATTACAGCTCCCAGTGCTGCTTACCTTCCCATAGCAAAGCAGCTTTACTTTCACTATAACACAATATCACTGGGTGAATGCTATTGGCTGTAGTGAGGCACAAATCACCTCTACTGCACATGCCTCAGTTTTGGGAGGGGGTGGATACATAGGGAGGAGAAATACATACGAACTAGGAGTGAGCTGAACAGGACATGAGGAGATCTAGTGACAGGGAACACTGAGAGCAAAAAGGGATCAAGTTCCTGACAGCACTAAAAATATAGAAATGGATAAAGGCAAGTCATTTTTTTCAGTTTAGTTTCCCTTTAATGGGTTCTAACCTGTGTGCTGCCATCTGTTATTATATCCTTTGATCTTAGTTTTATCTAGTTTTATCTAGACCACAGTTTCTTATCATTTCAGATTCACTTTTATCTGGTGATGTGCCTCTGGATTGGAAAAAGCCAATGTCATACCAATAATTCAAAAAAAGGTAGTCGTTGTTAGCCTGGTAACTATAAACTTGTAAGCCTAACATCAGTGGTAGGGAAGGTGCTATGACCTTGACTTTGTCTCCAGAACTGATCTTATGAGATCAGATTTATGAGAAATAGATCAAATTTACTTGGTTTTTATGAAGAAGTGAGTAAGAGTTTAGATTCAGGCATAGCAGTGGATGTAGTAGACTTGGATTTTGCTAAAGATTTTGATATTGTGCCACATAGGCGACTAATGTATAAACTGAGGACTGTTGGCCTAGATAGAGATAGAGAATTGGTTATTGGATTGCAAACAGAGAGTGGTAGTCAATGGTGCTACATCCATGTGGGCTAAAGTTCTAAGCGGAGTGCCTCAGGGTTCTGTACTGTGGCCACTTCTTTTTAATCTGTTAATAAATAACTTAGAAGTGGGCATTGAGTGTAAGGTCTCTGTGTTTGCTGATGACACTAAACTATGCAGAGCTTTGAAAACTTCTAAATAAATGCAATTGCTGCAAGCAGACCTAGATAGATTATCAAAATAGGTAGCAGAATGTCAGATGAGATTTTTTTTGTTGATAAATGTAAGGTGATGGATTTGTGGTTTAACAATCCTTGTGCCACCTACACCATAAATAACTCTGCGTTGAGTGAATCTCTACTGGAAAAAGATTTTGGGGTTCTGGTAGATAACAGACTTAGTTGTAGCAAACAATGCCAGTCAGCAATGAATAGAGCTAGCAATATAGCAAGATATATATTATTCTCCCTCTTTACAAGGCACTGGTAAGGCCTCATTTGAAATATGCGGTGCAGTTTTGGAATCCCATATACAAGGGGGACATCTTGGAAATGGAAACAATTCAGAGAAGGGCAACTAAAATAATAAGGGGAATGAAGGGGCTTGACTATGCAGGCAGATTAGACAAGTTAGGGCGGTTTACATTGGAGAAGTGATGTTTGCATGGGGATATTATTACTTTATACAAATATATTAATGGACCATACAATAAACTCTGAAGTTTCATCTTCATGTTAGGAAAGGTTTCTTTACAGTGAGAACTTTGAAACTGTGGAACTGTTTTCCAGCTCATGTGGTAATAGCAAGTTCATTAAATAGCTTTAAAAGTGGCTGAACTGTTAGGAAGGGTTAAGAAAGAGGATGGAAAGGTTGGACTTGATGGACATATGTCTTTATTCAACCTCAATTACTATGTTACTATGGGCCATATTTATAAAGTGCAGTTTTGCAATTTAGCCACAGTCATACATTTATGCCGAACATTAGTTAATTAATGAACGTTCAGTCGTAGAGTACCATGCAGTAGTGAACTACCACAATGGTATTCTATAGGGATCGTGAATCTATGATTGCGTTATTGTACATTTATGAACTTTATTGTTAAACTGATCGTTAAAAGGCAAGTCCAGCCCCAAAATGAAAACTTACATACAGGTAAATCCCCCCCCAAAACCCTAAACGGTAATAGTTTGAAATCTGAAATATATAAGTCTAACCTGAAATCCTGCACAATGTCCTGTTTCCCCTGTTTCTGCTTCCTGGTTCTTCCAGTTAGTAACTGTCAGTTATGGATTTGACACTTGACATCACAGCCAATGACTGAATGTTAATCCCCTGTCTGCCTCTTCTGAGCATGCCCAGGCTCAGTAAAGGCTCAGTACAGGTTTCTAAATTGCTCAGTTTACATGAGGCATCCAGAAGCATAGCAGGCAAACAGTAATGAATTAATAGGACAAACTATGATATATCAACATATTTTAAAGAGGCCATTCTATTTAAAAGATGTTCTTATGAGGGTGGAGTTGTCCTTTAAAGCCTCAGTATTGCTAAAAGTCAATACCGCACCTTTACAAATAAGGCCCTATGAATCAAGCAATCGTCTATGTTAAGGGGATGGGGATGGGATCTGACTTGTGTGCTGCCATCTGTTGGGGAATCGAGTCATTGCCTAATTTTATTAGGGATGAGATCTGACCTGTGTGCTGCCATCTGATGGTGAATAAAGCAATCGCCAAAGTTAATTGGGGATGAGATCTCACCTACAGTGCAGCATTGTCAGGTCTGTTTAATTTTGGTAAGGGGTTGAGTTGCTGGTCTGACTAATTGCAGGCCAGGTTGGGTGCGGTTTTGGAACCCACCAGCAAAGTGGTTTTGCAGTTGTGGGCTGAGTTGCGGGTGTGTTTAATTTCAGATGAGCTTAGAAAGTACGGGTACGCGTTTAAAAAAAAAAAACATTACTGATCAATGAATGCAATATCATAGTAAATGGGTCTTATAGACTAAAAGTACTTTTTTCCTCCAAGCTTCTATTGATATTTCCTGATATTTTCCAGCTCCATATCAAATTGTTATACACTTTTATTATGTACAGACATCAATGTGTTTTTATCCTATTACCAGTACCCCAGCCATCCGGTGTCTATGAATAATGTTACTATTTGTTCTTGTATATTATTATTTTTATCATTATCATTATTATTATTATTATTATTATTATTGATTTGTATAGCACCGATATCTTCCGTAGCTCTTTACAATAACATGTATGACCGTGAAAAATGGATTGAAAATTAAAAAGAAAGAACAAAAAGTAGTTTATTAAAGAGATCATGTTACTAATTGTTTAATTAACTGACAAGCTGTTTTGTCTTCCACAGCTATAAGTGTGCTGGGATCTATCAATATCCCTTCAACACATCAAGTTCCCATCAAAAGAGCTGTCTAAAGGACAAGTGAAACAGTTAGGACAATGTATTGAATGCACTGAATAAATATAGAAGGGAGGGATGAATCCCAAAAGATATATCCAAATAATATAAGCAGTGGGATATTTAGAGCCACTATCGCTCTGGGAAAATGTCCTGTACGCAATTCAATGTAGCGTGTGCACCTCCTGGTGAATTGGAAACTTGCATAACGCCTTGCGTGACCTCAAAAAATTACCCATGCGCAATATTGAATCGCTTGCGCCTGCTGCGTGGGTCTCTTTTGCAATTCCTGTGCAGCTGGGACAATGAAGGAGTTAAAGTCGCTATAACTGGTATTGCTGTCTCCCAGTAAAGGTGGCCATACAATTTTCTTACCCGACCTTTGACCCGATCCTGCCGGAACCGCCTCTCCAGTTCTTCTATGCAACCGACATGCGATCGCAAATCCCATTCATTTTGCAAAGGTGTGTCGTTCGCATAGAAGAATGGGAGAGGCGGTTCCGGCAGGATCGGGTCGAAGGTCCCGGGAGCACTCGGTCGGGTTAGAAAATTGTATATATGTATGGCCACCTTTAATAACATTGACACCTCAGTGTTTAAAGATCTTATAGTGAAATGCTTAATGAGAAAACCTTTACAGAAGTGCTACCACTAGATGGCGCCATTCACTCTGCATTGTTTTTATTAGTGTCCTGGACATCACATTCTTCTACAATGCAAGGGCTGCTGACAGATGAAGTCTGGGGTTGGAGGGGATAACACTGTAGATGATTAAAGAGAAACAGTTAAAGGTGATTAGATTCAAATGGTCTCTCATTTATTATTTAACATTGTGGTATGATAGAATTTATTGCCAGGCAGTACACACAATTGTTGCATCAGACCATATTCCATGACATTAACCAGCAATAATGTAAATAAACGCCAAGTTCCATTGGAAATGGTAAATTATACTTGGATCCCTTGTCAACTGCTAAAAATACCAATTACAACCTGGGTTTCTTGTTGGATAAAGTAATGCAGTACATGGTACTGAACGAAAGAGGGCGATGTTGACCAATAAAATTGATAGTTTTCCCCACACTTGGGTTGTACAGAAAATCCATAAAAAAATCAAAGGGAGGAAGAAAGGAAAGAAAAATGGATTTGATTTTGACTTGAGAAATAAAAAAAACTGACAACAATGACAATCATAGTAATACATTATTATTATTATTATTATTATTATTATTATTATTATTATTATTATTATTATTATTATTATTATTATTATCATCCTAATTTAATGACAGTATATTTTATGCATGTACTACAGAGTAACAGGGTAATATGAACACAAAACAAACTGTTACAAAGGGGTTTGAACATTGGCACAGAGATAGAGAGAGAGAGAGAGAGAGAGATGTCTAGATAGATAAACAATTTCATTGATAGATAATGGATACATAATTAAATACATAGAGGTAGATTATACAAAGAAGACAGCAGGTAGTAGAAATAGACATTTTTAGGTCATGATAGATAGATAGATAGATAGATAGATAGATAGATAGATAGATAGATAGATAGATAGATAGATAGTAGAAGAAGAAAGGTAAAATTCATGATAGATGTTATAATAGACCATTAAATAAATAGACATGTCTAAATAGATAAATTATTATATTGATAATTGATGGACAGGTGGATAGATAATTAAATATAATATTTAATAGATAGAGATAGAAAATAAATAGGTAGTTATATAGATAGACCATTAAATAGATAGATAGGTGTTTAGATACATAATATGGATATGGATAGATAGATAGATAGATAGATAGATAGATAGATAGATAGATAGATAGATAGATATAGAGAGAGAGAGAGAGAGAGATAGACAAACAGGAAGACAGACAGACAGACAGACAGACAGATACATACATACATGCATACATACATACATACATACATACATACATAGATGAGTGGATAGATAAAAGATGGTGAAATAGACCATTAAATAGATGACTATATAGATAAATAGATTGTCAGATGATGGATAGATAGATAGATAGATAGATAGATAGATAGATAGATAGATAGATAGATAGATAGATTAGATAAAAAGATAGAAAATAAATATCAAGTAAATACTTTTGTAAATAAATAGATGATAGACAGACAGACTGGGAGGCAGATATATATTACTATACAATTATAATATACAATTGCTGTGTGTGTGATATATATTATATATACTTTGGGGCATACTGTACGCAAGTAATCAATTAAACAGATGTAAATGGAATCAAAATGTTAAATGATTGTTCCACTTTTTCCCATTTCAGTAAAAGGGAACCCTATAGACATTGTCTGGTATCTAAAGTTTATTCTATCTATCTGCCTATTAATGGAATCTATCATAGCATCTATCTGTCATCTATCTATCTATCTATATCTATCTATCTATCTATCATCATCTATCTATCATCTATCTATATATCTATCTATCATCTATCTATCTATCTACTACTATCATACTATCTATATCTATCTATCGAATCTATATCTAATCATATATCATCTATCTATCAATCGATCACTATCTATCACTATCTATCTATCATCTAAATACTATCTATCTCATTATCTATCTATACTATCTATCTATCTAATCTATTTCATCCATCTGATCTGTCTGTCCGTCTCTATATATCTATTAATCTATCTATCTATTATCTATCTATCTATCTATCTATCTATTTCATCCATATGTCTGTCTGTCTGTCCGTCTATCTATCTATCTATCTATCTATCTATCTCTTCTATCTATCTATCTATCTATCTATCTATCTATCTACTGTCTATCTATCTAATCTATTTCATCAGTTGTCGTGCTGTCTGTGCTCTCTCTCTCATCTATCTATCATCATATCTATCCATCTATCAGTTTCTTACTGTTTAAGTCTTCTCTCTATTTATCTGAACTCCATTATCCATGTATGTTAAAGTGCATATGCCAGAGGGCATTGTGGGTAGGTGCTCCCTGCCCATTGTTCCATTCCAGTAGTTAGACATCGGTTGCAGTGTAGTAGTGAGGAAGTGTCTGACTGGTACCCCCACCCCCATTCCATGTAGTTGGAAGAATACAGACAGGGGCCACAGTCAGATTTCAGACATCTGCTGCTCACATGAATTTTTTGCCTCTCCCTGAACCTGCCACATCATCATCATCACCATGCTCTGGAAACTAGTGGAAAATGTCAGTATGAAGATATCTATGAGGTAAGTGATCTCTCTCTGTGTTTCCTGATTATTGGATTAACCTACCGGTACATAATTTACACTGAACTCAATCAATCTGATACAATTACTAAACGAATACCCCCCTATTAGACACAATATATTAAATATGTTATTTACAGAACATGAAATAAACCCTTCCCATGGTAAAATAAAGAGGATCTGGGATTAAAGGGAACAGATTAGCCCTGTGGTACTTGGGTCATCTATTGCTGTAGGATGTCAGATACAAACATTCACCTATCAATTGGTTGTTGTCAGTGGAACTTCTACACCTGGGTTATTGTAATTCTAAGGATTGTGTATGGATGTCAACATTGGGATTTTGTCTCTAAACCAATGGGGTATTGTGAGGAGTTGGGATGGGGGTGCAGTTGAAGCCCCTTCCGTCTCCAAAATGGTCAGATGTCACTTTCGTAAGGCTCAGCTATGGGAGCTAGTTTTTCTCTAATTTACTGGGCTGTGCCTCATGTGACTGAAGTATATATACATGTGGATAGATAGATAGATAGATAGATAGATAGATAGATAGATAGATAGATAGATAGTAGATTAGATAAAAGATAAAAAAAAATATAAGTAATACCTTTGTAAATAAATAGATGATTAGACAGACAGACTGGGAGGCAGATATATATTACTATTACATTAATAATACAATGTGGGTGTGTGATTTATAGTATATATATATATATATTTGGGACATACTGTACGCAAGTAATCAATTAAACAGATGTAAATGAATCCAAAATGTTAAATGCATTGTTCCACTTTTTTCCCTTTCAGTAAAAAGAGGAACCCTCTAGACATTTGTCTTGTGTATCTAAGTTTAATGCTATCTATCTGCCTATTTAATGGAAATCTATCTATTCTATCATCGATCTGTCTATCTATCTATCTATCTATCTATCTCATCTATCTATCATTATCTATCTATCTTCATCTCATCTATCTTATCTATCTATCTATCTATCTTAATCTATATCTACTATCTATCTATCTATCATATCTATATCTATCATCTATCATCAATCTATCTATCTATCTATCATTATCTATCTATATCTATCTATCTATCAATATATCTATCTCATCTATCTACTATATATCTATCTATCTATCTATCTATTTCATCCATCTGTCTGTCTGTCTTCTATCTACTATTAATACTATCTATATATCTATCTATCTATTCTATCTATATTCTATTTCATCCATATTCTGTCTGTCTGTCCGTCTATCATCTATCTATCTATCTATCATCCTATATCTATCTATCTAATCTATCACTACTATCTATCTTCTATCTATCTAATCTATTCATCCAGGTTGTCTGTCTGTCTGTCTCTCTCTCTATCTATCTATCATCTATCTATCTATCCATCTATCGGTTTCTTATCTGTTTAATGTCTGCTCTCTATTATCTGAACTCCATTATCCATGTATGTTAAGTGCATATGCCAGAGGGCATGTGGGTAGGTGCTCCCTGCCCATTGTTTCCATTCCAGTAGTTAGACATCGGTTGCAGTGTAGTAGTGAGGAAGTGTCTGACTTGGACCCCCACCCCCCCATTCCAATTGTAGTTGAAGATACAGACAGGGGCACAGTCAGATTCCAGACATCTGCTGCTCACATGAATTCTTTTGCCTCTCCCTGAACCTGCCACCATCATCATCATCACCATGCTCTGGAAACTAGTGGAAAATGTCAAGTATGAAGATATCTATGAGGTAAGTGATCTCTCTCTGCTTGTTCTCCGATTATTGGATAACCTACGGTACATATTTCACTGAACTCAATCAATCTGATACAATTACTAAACGAATACCCCCCTATTAGACACAATATTATTAAATATGTTATTTACAGAACATGAAATAAAACCCTTTCCCATGGTAAAATAAGAGGATTGGGATTAAAGGGAACAGATTAGCCACTGCTGGTACTTGGGGTCATCATATGCTGTAGGATTCAGATACAACATTTCACCTATCAATGGTTTGTTGTCAGTGGAACTTTCTACAACTGGGTTATTGTAATTTCTAAGGATTGTGTATGGAGTGTAACATTGGGATTTTGTCTCTAAACCAATGGGTATTGTGAGGGTGGGGATGGGGTGCAGTTGAAGCCCCTTTCCGTCTCCAAAATGGTCAGATGTCACTTTCGTAAGGCTCAGCTATGGGAGCTTAGTTTTTCTTAATTGTACTGGCGCTTGCCTCATGTACTGAAGTATATATACACTGTGGAAGATAGATAGATAGATAGATAGATAGATAGATAGATAGATAGATAGATAGATAGATAGATAGATAGATAGATCTTTCTTTATAAGCGCTTACACATTTATTGTGACAATCAATTTATCTGTGTTTGTATGTATGTGTGTATGTATGTATGTATGTATTATGTATGTGTGTATATACATATTTATCATGTCATTTAATCACTTCATTGTTCTATAAACCACTTCCAATGGCATTTATACATTAATGTAACATAGATTGAAATAAGACAAACTGAACTTGATACTCTATCTGTCCCCTGTAACTACCATCAAATTGTTAGTTGTTTGTACATGTACATGGCTATGTAACATTGATTGGGGTTTATAGAATGTTAGTTTGGGGTTATAATTTGGGTTAAATAATGGTAATTGGGGTTTATAGAATGTTTATATTGGGGTTTATATAACTGGTATTGGGGTTAATAGAATGTTAGTATTTGGGTTATATTGGGGTTTATAGAATGTTAGTATTTGGGTTATATTTGGGTTCTCGCCTGTTTATTGGGGTTTATAGAATGTTAGGATTTGGGTTATATTTGGGTTATAGAATGTTATATTGGGGTTCTAGATGTAGTATTTGGTTTTTGGTTTATTGTATTTTGTTTATGTGTTATATTGGCGGTTTATAGAATGTTTATTGGGGTTTAGATGTTAATTGGGTTTAGAATGTTATTGAGTTAAGTTATCACAGCTCTGGGTATTTAGATATAATGTAGCAATTCCGTAACAAAGTAACAATTCCATTTCTCTGTGACTGAGCAGATGAACTGTCCTGCTGTCCCCCCTCTTCACTCTCCTGCTGGCATCAGGTCTCAGCTATAGCCGGATTGTATCACTGCTAATAGCCCCAGTCAGGCTGATTATAACGGAACGATAGAAACAATTGGGGGGTCTGTGATACTGAATTCCCCTGTACTGGGCTAAATAAATGATATCTCTGGACTAACTGTAATACATTTATGGGAACGTCTAACAAAAAGATCATATAAAATATTAAACAAATCATACACATATCATTTGTATTTCATACATAGATCATACCTTTATATATCATACATAATACATACCTTTATATATCATACATGATCATACCTTTATATATCATACATAGATCATACATTTATATATCATACATAGATCATACATTTATATATCATACACAGATCATACCTTTATATATCAATACATAGATCATACTTTATATATCATACATAGATCATACCTTTATATATCAATACATAGATCATACTTTTATATAATACATAGATCATACCTTTATATATAAACATAGATCATAATTTATATATCATACACAGATCATACATTTATATATCATACATAGATCATACCTTTATATATCATACATAGATCATACTTTATATATCATACATAGATATACTTTATAATATCATAAATAGATCATAATTTATATATCATATATAGATCATACCTTTATATATCATATATAGATCATACATTTATATATCATACATAGATCATACATTTATATATCATACATAGATCATACCTTTATATATCGTACATAGATCATACCTTTATATATCATACATAGATCATACCTTTATATATCATACATAGATCATAACTTTATATATCATATATAGATCATACCTTTATATCATACATAGATCATACATTTATATATCATACATAGATCATACCTTTATTACGTACATAGATACGCCTTTATAATATCATTACATAGATCATACATTTAATCAACACAGATCATTACTTTATATATATACTAGATATACCGTTATAGATTTCATACCTAGATCATACCTTTTATATACATTACATAGATCTACTTTACTAATCATACATAGATCATAACTTTATATATCATACATAGATCATACCTTTATATATCATACATAGATCATAACTTTATATATCATATATAGACCATACCTTTATATATCATACATAAACCATACCTTTATATTTCATACATAGACCATACCTTTATATCATACATAGATCATACCTTTATAATATATATACATATATCCTATTTATTGTGGCTTGAAAATATAATAAACAATTTTATGAGGAACTTTCTTACATTAATCCATTGGCTTTTATTTATTTTTATTTTAAGAAGTTATTCTGGGAGTTCAGTGCTCCCTACACTGTAACATATTAATACAGACTCATTCGATTGTAGGAATCTATATGATATAATGGGTTTACTGTCCAAATGTTCTAACCGCCCCATAAAGGGTTAAATGTCTATTTCAAGCAAAAAAAAAGCAGCAGATAGTTTGGTATTTGCGAGTTCACAAGACATCAAAAGAATTTCACAAATCGCCCCTGGGTTTAGAAAACTAGAAATTCACTTTCTTACAGAAAACCCTGCAGAATTCCCCTGAAGTCATTTAGAGAGAGAGTCATAGAGTCAAAGAGAAATAAATAAAGAGAAGGAATGTTAGAGGGAGCAAAAGAGAAAGGGGGAGAGTCAGAGAGAAAGAAAGAGATAGAAGGAAAGAGAAAGAAAGAGAGAAAATAGAGACAAGGAAATAGAGAGAAAAAGAGAAAGAAACAATCAGAGAAAAGGGAGAGAGAGTGAGAGTCACAGAGAAAGAGATAGTAAGAAGGAAGCAAGCAGAGATGAGAGAGAGGGAGAGAAGGAAATAGAGAGCAAGAGAAAGAAGGAAAGATAGAGAGAGAGAGAGCTTCAAGGAAAGAAAGAGAGAGAAAGAAAGAAATGTAACCCGAGACCACAAAGAATAAAAGAGGAAAGCGAAAGAGATAATCAGAGAGAAATGAAGAGAGAGAGAAGAAAGGAGAAAAATAATCAGAGAGAAGAGAAGAAAGAGAAGAAAAGAGAAAGATAATCAGAGAGAAAAGAAGAGAGAGAAGAAAAGAGAAAGATAATCAGAAAGAAGAGAAGAGAGAGAAGAAAAGAGAAAGATAATCAGAAAGAAGAGAAGAGAGATAGAAGAAAAGAGAAAAATAATCAGAAAAAAGAGAAGAGAGAGAAGAAAAGAGAAAAATAATCGGAGAGAAGAGAGAGAAGAAAAGAAAAAGATAATCAGAGAGAAAAGAGGGGTAGCTAGAAGGCTAAATTGCCTAAAATATTCCTTTCCCCCATTGTAATCAAATGTAACAATGTTGGTGCTTATAATGTAACAGTAATATAATATAATGTTGCACATCATTTATTTGAGTTGTAGCTAATATAAGGCCTAAATCATTTGTTAATTTGTTTGCTAGGGGGTTGTATTAATCACTGGAGGCTGTTATCAATGTCCAATTAAGTGCAGGATGAGGAAATCGTTTTATTTTGCTGGGAGGTTGTGTTGTGGCTCTTTACTCCTACATTGCAGTGTCAATGTACACACACACACACTTACACACACTCTGACTCTCTCTCTCTCTCTCACACACACACACACACTGTGCTCTGGGAGTTAATTGACACTGGGAATCTTTCCCTGGTTAAAGTTTTAGCCCAGACTTCCTACAGCCAGCCCCCTTGTCTGATTACATCTAGTAATTCTCCACCAAATGAACGTCACTGTACAATGGAAGGGAAGATAGAAAGCTGAGCTGTGGCTTGGCACATTATTTCTCCTCCATTCTCCCTTTAAAGTGGTCCTGTAATATTAATAGTCATGAATATCAATTATTACAAGGAGGTGTAGAGACACAGTGGGAAGGGTAGTCCAGTCTCTCTCTAGCCTTGGGTGGAAGAGGATTTCAGCTGAAGCTCAAGGAATCACAGAGGAAAAAGAAAATACTACTACTAAGCCAATAGCCCCATTTTCCTACTTTACTGGGGGGACATTTTTTGATGGATGGTCTTGGAATTATCTCAAGCACAGTGTTCCAGAATTCTACCCTACAACGTTCCATTTGATTTAACTGTTAACAAGGCTCCAGGTTCTCTGCCCAGATGTTAGTCCACACCTATTCCGCAATGGTGAGTTCCTTGTTTTTTTTTTAATTATTATTTTATTTATTTATTTTGCAGTTTCAGGAATTGCAACTTCCCCTTTAACGCCTATGGCTTTATACTTGAACAGCACCAGAGCTGATTTTCTCAGAATTCTAACTATAGAATTAGAAAAATAAATAACTTCCTGGTTATTGCTGATGGCAATTTGGACTTGAAAACATTTTTTTATTTTTTTCCTTTCCCCCTTTTTACCCATATTTATTTATTTTTAAACATTTTTTTCAGTGCAGATTCATTATTTTTTCATCTCCTTTAAATAGTGTTTTTTTTTTATTAAAGGGTTAATTTCCACTTTTTTCAGGATTTAAGCCTAGGAAACAAAGCGATGTGAGGGTTGATTTCTGTTCTGTGATCTTCAATTACACACAGTCTGGGATTTGACATTTTTATCTCTCTTTTCCACTTTCTTTCATTTTCTGCCTTTTCCATTAAATCTTCGCCCAGAAGGATGACAAATGGATTTGACACGGAAAGTGGTGGAAATTAATGTGCTTGATCGATCGATTCTGAAATTGTAACCAAGTAGATCGCTACTGTCTCCTTATTGTTGCATTGTTTCTTTGTAGGATGACTGGGGATTTGATTTACAAACTATTTAAATGTAGCAATAATGAATGAAGTAGTAAACAAAGTAAAACATTGTGTTGCTGGCACTTGGTTTCCATTAGAATTGTATTTAGATGTTGCCCATTGCATTCCCACTTGGGTCTTTGTAATTTTTATGGAAGTTATTGTTATGGAGATTGAATGGAAGGTGGTTGGGTTGGTAGACCTGGTGTAATTTTTATGGAAGTTCTTGTTGTGGACATTGAATAGCAGGTGGTTGGGTTGGTGGACCTGAATTTTTATGGAAGTTCTTGTTATGGACATTGAATTGTTGGTGGTTGGTAGACCTGGTGTCATTTTTATGGAAGTTCTTGATAAGGACATTGAATAGCTGGTGGTTGGGTTGGTGGACCCGGTGTAATTTTTATGGAAGTTCTTGTTATGGACATTGAATGGCAGTTGGTTGGGTTGGTGGACCTGGTGTAACCCGAGAGCATAAGACTTGGATCTAAATGTTTCTGTTGCTTGTTACAATGTTTCACTGGTAACCTTTATTTCTTGTTCTGCAGGACCGCCATGATGGGGTTCCCAGTCACAGCTCTAGACTTTCCCAGTTGGGATCGGTTTCCCAAGGACCTTACTCAAGTGCCCCACCGCTGTCTCACACTCCATCCTCGGACTTCCAGCCTCCATACTTCCCACCCCCTTACCAGCCACTTCCATACCACCAGAGCCAAGACCCTTACTCCCACGTCAATGACCCCTACTCACTCAACCCCCTACACCAACCTCAACAGCATCCTTGGGGGCAAAGGCAGCGACAAGATGTTGGCTCAGACACTGGATCCCTGTTGCCCCAGCCAAGGGCTTCACTTCCCCAGCTTTCTGGACTGGATCCCAGGAGGGACTACCACTCAGTCAGGAGACCAGATGTACTCCTCCATTCTGCCCACCCTGGTCTGGACTCTGGGATGGGGGACGGTCTGTCTCTGCATGGGATCGCACCCCCAGGCATGGAGGACGTCCAGGTATGGGATCTACAATGGGTAATTAATACAATGTACCTAGGGCAAGTCCCTTATAATGATAGAGGCTTGCGTGTTTGTAAACAACTGCCCTCCCCATAACCCCTGTTTACTCAATGTGGAGCTAGTAATTATGGGTATCTAGTAATTATTGGTGTAGATTAAACTGGCCTCTATGTGAACGATTTGCTAAACTGCAATTGACCTTTTATTCTGATTACCCCACATTTCAGTTGTCCAAATATAGAAAAAGTAAGAAAGAAAAGAAAGAGAGAGAGAGAGAGAGAGAGGGGGAGAGAGAGAGAATTAGATATATAGATGAAAAATAAATAAAGAAGTAATACAAAATAGATAGATAGATAGATAGATAGATAGATAGATAGATAGATAGATAGATAGATTATATAATTAGATGAAAGGAAAAAAAGAAAATTAGATACAAAGATGAAAAAGAAAGAAAGAATACAAGATAAATATATGAAAATGTATATATATACATGAAAGAAAGAAAGAAAGAAAGAAAGAAAGACCATGAAAAGATTACCAGGAGAGAATTTACAAATCTGTCACAATTCTCATTATGTAGATCGTGTGACTTTTAGGTAATTTGTAATAATGTTTTAATATGTATTCAAATGTTTTTATATTCTGTTACCCACAATATAATATTTTATCTTGACAAGGCTGCGTTAAATATATATCCTTTAATTATAGTCCAGTGATCATGTGACAAACACATTTCTAGGTATCAATATTCCAAATGTTAAACATCCTTATTTTTATTTATTTAGCTAATAATTTATCCACACAAATGTATCCAGTAAACTCACCAGTGCTGTCTATCTGTGTTGTTAGGATTCTAATTTAATTTACAGTGGGAAAAAATGATCTTTGGCCTATCATTTATACAGTAATTTTCATGCTGTTTAGATACAAATTAGATTCTTTGAACTGGTGGATTTTGTTTCCTTGACAGTAACTGGAAGGACTGGCAGATAAAACTGTGTTTTGCTTTTTAAAAGAATAATCCAGTGCTAATCCAATTACAATTCCATGTCATTGCTGGGATTCTCTAAACACAATTATCCTCAATCAGAAAAAGTACGGTCATGTTCTAGTCTTTAAATTTTATGTGTTCCCAATCAATGGCTCATTATGTATTTAAAAGTGTTTGAAATCAATATCAAGTTCTTTTACACCAATAAATAATTAGTACTATATATGTATGTAGTTTCCCCTCTTTAATTAAGGGTAAATGTAACCTTTTCCTGGACAAGTTTTAATTGCAAAAATTTAACAATATCCCTTCATATTGTGTCACTAAGTTATTTTTGCGCTTTGTTAAATGCAAGGCTGTATAAAGCCCTCCCACACCCACCCCAAATTTGACAATCCCCAGTTTTACAGAGCTGTTTTGCTGTAAAGGAAATTAGCCCTTTTATTACATATTAGAGGTGCAATGTTGCCCCCCTGGCTGTGTATATCCTCTTGTTATACAGACTAACCACAATCCTCCAAAATACCATGACCCCACATTACATTACACAGGGTCTGTATACCACCCCAACGATTCTATGCCTACCTAATTTATAACAGAGGAGCTTAATCTTGTAATCTCTGGGGGGAAAGCATGGGAGCAACTATAACCCCCTTTTATTGCTGTTAAAATGGGGAGGTGTATCAGGCCACACTTTGAATATCTTGGATGTCTGGTAGGAAAAACGCTGGGGATTACATCTCGACAAGACCTAAAGGGGCTTTTAGACTGGTCACATTTAATCTGCACTCTTTGTAATGACCTTCCCATAAAATAATAATTTAAAAAAAGTCTTATGTACCTCAAGCCAAGTCCTTGTCCCCTTAAACTAAAGAAGTATAGTAATTAAAAGTCTCAGTTTGTTTCTTTTTTTCCTCTCCCTATGTTTCTGCATTCAGTCCTAATTAAATCTTTATGATCCTCTCAGTGACTATTAAGTGTCAACATGCTGTGTGAATATCCTGTACAAAAACCCAGCAGGAGACTGTAATTAGATAGAAAATCAGACAAGAGCCTTCTCATTAACTACAACAACTTTTAACATGGTGCTGATGAAGCGTGTGGATCTTACAGCAGCTACCTTGGAAAGCTCTCTCCATGCAGGCTCTTATTACATGGAGGGGGACAACCACAAAGCATGGAGGTAGCCCTGCAAAGAGAATGATGTGTTTAAAGGGGAAAGAATGACAGCAGGGAGAGCCATAGTAAATGAATGGGGCAGCTGACCCTTTAGCCATTAAACATTAACCTCACTGTATTTAAGAAGGCCTCATCCCATCTGGCAGTATAAGGGTTAATTGCACTATTCCCTTACCAGAATTCAGTGCACCGTTGCCCCTCATCTATCACCCACTCCATTGCAGATGCTGTGTTTCCCAGAACTATTACAAGGGGAGGAGGGGGGGCCTTTATATTGGATAATCTCTAATTTCCTTCCCAGGAAACTGAAGTGTTAAAATTAAACATGCTGGATGCCTTGAACTTGGAAGGAGGCTGGAAAATTCAACATAAAAATAGTTTAATGTAAATATCCTTGAGGGGAGAACCTAAAAAGGATTGTGATTGTGTGTGTGTGTGTGTGTGTGTACAGTGTGACATGGCCAATTAGTACAGGCAATCAAACAGTAACAGTGTATGTGTGTCAACAGGGTTCATCTAAACTGATTTCAACCACTATTGGAACATTGTATCTCAAGTTATTGGGAAATAGCCACATAGCTTATTAATTAATCTTTATCTTGTATAAGGCATATCTGTCTCCCTTTAATATATCAGTAGTTAAAGATGCTAAAATATTATTTTTATTATGCAATTAAAAAACGAGAAAGAAAGAAAGAAAGAAAGGAAGAAATAAAGAAATTCAGCAGAAATGTAAAAAATAAATTAATAAGAAACCATCAAAAACACTGACATCACCAAAGGAATAATGATAATCATTAAATAAAAACGATATTAATATAAATGTCAGTATTAGAAATTATAAAGGGATTATTCAAGTATTGTTAGTTCCTGTAACCTCAGGCTTTAAAATTCTATTCATTCCAACGACTATTTAATTTGGAATAATTAAAGCACAACAATAATTAAATTATATATATATATACCTTAATAAAAGTCCTACAAAAAAATATTTTCAGGAATAGTTAGTTTCCTTCTAAATCATAAATAATAGATAGATAGAGAGAGAGAGAGAGAGAGAGAGAGATAGTAGATAGATAGATAGATAGATGATAGATAGATAGATAGATGATAGATAGATAGATAGATGATAGGTAGATAGATAGATAGATGATAGGTAGATAGATAGATAGATGATAGATAGATAGATAGATAGATAGATAGATAGATAGATAGATAGATAGATAGATAGATAGATAGATGAAAGGTAGATAGATAGACAGACAGATGATAGATAGATAGATAGTAGATAGATAGATAGATAGATAGATAGATAGATAGATAGATAGATAGATAGATAATATATGTATATAAACATACTTGTAATTTTTGCCATTTAAAAAAAAATTAATAAGAAAAGCATCTAAATAATAAATACAATTCTGTTCATAAGAGTCTCAGCTAGTCCAACCAGGAGCTCGGTCTCCACAAACTTTAATTTTACATATACACACACAAAACTGTGAAAATGATTATTATTATTATTATTATTATTATTATTATTTTATTCATACTGTCTAATTGACCTTTTTTTTGTAACTGAATTAACCAGCCATAAAGTTAAATAAAATCAAGGTTACTTGTGTACCTCTCAATGCTCAAAGAAAACAAGATAAAAATAAAATAAACTTTTGTTCCTTTAACTTGCATTCTTTTTATCCACAACATAATAATAATAATAATAATAATAATAATAATAATAATAATAATAATAATAATAATAATAATAATAGTAATAATAATAATAATAATAATAATAATAATAATAAACATTATTATTATTGCAATTATTATTATTATTATTATTATTATTATTATTATTATTATTATTATTATTATATGAATGTGTCCTGGTGTATTAATATAAATGGAAATAAGCTGATTTATGATTTATAGATAGGAGGTTTTTAATAACTGCTTCCTGGGAAGATTCCCCTTGTGCTGAACTTGTTTAATTTTTTTTTGTTCCTTCACAGTCTGTAGAAGATGCCAATAATGCTATGAATCTGCTGGACCAGTCAGTCATTAAGAAAGGTGGGTACCATCCTTGAACTCTTCCAATATTAGCAGCTACAGGTGATGTTGTTGCTATTGCAATTAGAATATATAGATGCTCTGATCCCCTACACACGGTGTGTGTTAATCAACGGGAGCCCATCAATTTAAGGCCAAAAGAATAAAATAAGGTTTAAATCTGAATTTCACTATCATTTCCATTTCCTGTTAGTTACATTGGATCTAAAACTCTCATTAAAATAAACTGACTTGTGTGTTGGTTGGCAATGATTAAATCCCTCACTTTCCCCCCTTCCATCTCATATGATTAATGGCCTCAATGAAGCTTCCAGGGGGAACCCAGATTTATCTAGAAAACCCCACTGTTACCGAGAGGGCGAGCTTAACAAATGTTTGCAGTCTCTTGTACAGCTGTAAGCAAAAATAATTATCTAATTAAACTAATTAAATGTAATTACAATAACTCATTTTGGCTTTCCTGCCTTCATTTTTCCTTTTTACCATTTCTGTGACAAACACTGAGGATTTTACTGACTGACACTTTCCCTATCTGTAAGGCAGGGATCAGGTCTCTCATAGCATTGCAGGTACTCAGACAGGCAGAGGAGAAAGCAAAGAGATTATTACATTCACTACCAGCGTTTAGAGAGTGTGTGTGTGTGTGTGTGTCATTCACACACATACACACACAGGGGTGAAATAAACTCTGACATACTTCTCTTTTCACATCCTACCCCCTTAAGACCCTACCCCTAACAAGCATTTCTGTTTCCATTTGTACTTGTCTGTGACTGAACAGTAATAACCAGAAATCAGCAATTCTAGAGTTGCAGGTTCAGACTTTTTACCTAGTTAATTCTGTTAAGATCCCTTTGTTCTAATCCCCACCAGTAAACTCCCTCCTACTTTCCAGCATTGTATCAATGGCAGACTGTTTATTAACTCAGATTGTTACAATGTGTCTGTTAAATCTGTTTAAATCACCAGTTATTGTAACTATGTCCAATACATTCTGTACAAATCCCCGGTTCTTACTATGCATAAACCAATTACAGCATTTTGGTGTACTATGTATTAACCAAACACATTCCTCAAATCCCTAGGTTGTTACAATGTATCAACCTCTTAAATCTCCTGTTATTATGCATTCAGCTTATTGCAGCCTGGTAAATTGTTACAATGTATCATGCACTAGCCCAATCTCATGGTGCCACCATGTATATCAATCTGTTTCAGTGTACCAAGTCCCCTGTTATTACTCTGTATAAGGCATTGCACCCATGTGGTATGTGGTTTTGGATGATTGGGGATAGGTCATGTCACTTGTATACAAAATAATACAATTATTCTGCCACTCTTTAAATCAATGGGAAATGCACCCCACAATGAAGTGTCACTCAGATCAGAAAGTCTTGGGGGGATTCTGGCATCATCCAAGGTGCAACTAACCTGTCTGTAGGGAAATATTTCACGTTTAGACATTTTAACAGGGAGCTACATCATTGCAGACAGCATAGCTTCTATGTGTCAGAAGAAGACAACAGTCTGACAGCCACTGTGCAGTAAATAAATCAGGGGCACCATATTATTTCACATGGAAATCAGTGATAAGTCCTTAACATAATAGAATGTCTGCCAGGGAAAGGGTTAATTCCAATTTGGATACAGGGTTGGGGTGGAATCATTTGGAAAGATAGGGTTAGCTGAGATATTAACCAGCTAGGACATTCTATTCATTTTTAATGTCACTATTGGGTTGGTATGTGCAATGATTGCCATTATATTATTATATTGCTCACGGAGTGGCTACAGTTACTTGGAGAGTACAGACAGGACAACATAACCCAAAAAAGGGGATTAAGGGCAAGTTTTACCCTTCAGTCTCTTTAATTTAAAATAGAAAAAAACATTTACTAAGCTTGATATGAACAGAAGAGATCATCCCTATGTGTGTCAACCAAACACAGTTAACATACTACTTACTTTTCTTTCCCCCATTATAATTTATATTCACTGGTGTACCAATACAGTATGTTGGATAAACATTTTCATTTTTATCAATGGAGATTAATAAAGTAATCCCCTCTCCTTCACAGACAGAACAACACACATGTGTACCCAGCCCTAGGAAATTAAGGGATTTCTATGGGCCAAGGTAGGCCCATACATTCATGGGTTAAAATATATATTTCCCCCAAATAAATAAAGTAGATTTCCCATATCCATAAAAATCTAATTTAACTGCTAAAAGCAACTAAGTATTTCAGAACAGTTTCTGATAAAAGTCCTCTGGGGGCATTTAATACCCAGAGTTAATATTTCTCTCTGTGGCTAATAAGAATACAATTATTATGATTATTAGTATTTAGTATTATTATTAGTAGTTTTATTTCATTATTATAAATGTACATTATTATGATGATGATGCTGATTATTATTATTATTATTATTATTATAAGTAGATTTATTTCATTATTATGAATGTACATTATTATTATTATTATTATTATTATTATTATTATTATTATTATTATTATTATTATTATTATTATTATTATTATTATGAGTAGTATTATCTCATTATTATGAATGCACATTATTATTATTATGATGATGGTTATTAATTATTATTATTAATAATAACAACAACAACAACAACAACAACAACAACAACAACAACAACAACAACAACAACAACAACAACAACAACAACAATAATAATAATAATAACATCAACAACAACAACAAAAACAACAATAATAATAATAATAATAATAATAATAATAACAACAATAATAATAACAATAATAATAATAATAATAATAATTGCAGATTGCTGGTCTATACTCATTTAGTAAATCCTGGCTCTATTAGGTTCCCCTTTATATCTTCTCAGAATCCTCCCTCCTTGTTATACTCATTAATACTCAGTTTCTGGGTTTAACTGATGCTTCTGGACTGATTTAGTTAAGAGGAAATGAGTTGTTCCCAGTAGAGAGAGCTAACGAGTTGCTTTACAGATACCCAGCTTGATAAATGGGGTTTTTCCCTCCCATTCACATACAGATCTCCAGAGCTCATTTAAGGCTAATTTTCTGTATGAGCCCCCTTTGAGCTATTAATGCAATAGTCAGGGATCCATGGACCCCCTTTTGCTGTTAAATCTACCCCATTAAGAGCCACCATTAGGCAGTGTAGGAATCTGTGGGAATAATGAAAGGTGCAGTTTAGCTTCTCCTAATATACTGTATTGGCAGAGGGAGGTTAATACAATTTGCAAAGGGAAATGGTCAATGGGCAATCAATATAAACATAATGAGAAAGTCTCAGGACATTAACACATCTCTATTCCAAATAGACATTAAAAAATCATCCACCCCCTTTACTGGGCTGATAGGAATGTGTAATTAACATAATATTTACTGTGTAACCACACACACATCTGATCAATAGGAAATTGTATTACAATGTTTCCAATGTGAACAGGGGGAGAAATTCCTCCCACCAGAAACACTTTCATGTAATAAAAGTTCTAATCATTAAAAATGGTGCTAATTTTGCCCCAACCAATCAGATGATTCCAATGTTTATTGAAGCTCCCTGTTTATTTTTACATACTTTTGTTTTTTTTGTTGTCCTTTCATATAAAATAAAATAAACCATAGGTACAGTTTAAATACTGAGCAGATTTGTATAATTCCATATTATAACATTCCAGAATAGATTTAGAGTCAACTAATATTGAAAGAATTCTTGATTTTTTAAAAATGATTTCTAATTTTTTTTAGAAAGAGATTTTTTTTTTTTACAAATAAAATTTTTACAAAAAATGTCAAAAGTATTTTCTGACCCAATTAAAAAAAATAAATAACTAAAGATGGGAACCAAATCTAAATCTATTTCGTTTTGTTGATCTCTGCTGGTTTATTGCCTGTGTTCTTTCCTATAAAGTAACAAAAAGTCGTTTTATTTATTGCAACAATTTTTCTGTGTTTCAGGTTTAAACACCTGCTACTTTATGGGATTAAAACAGGCAATGGAAAAAAAGATTTGTGGTAGGAATTTGCTCTATTTTCCAACTGTAAATGCAAATGGTAAACCCTACATGTACTTACACATATTGTATGATAATTAAAAATAATGTATGTAGAAAATGAAAGAGCTAATTAGAATATGCACATATTTTATTAGAAATGATCTCATTTATTACTGATCCTAATACAGAGCTGCTTAGCAGAGCTGGAGGGGTTTTGAATGTCCAATCCCCTGTCACTGTGGGTCTGTAAGGGGTTAATTTCTGCAAGGTGCTCTATGGTCCACTTGCTCACTATTTCCTGCTGTATCTTTTCCCATCTTGAATTTAGAGTGCCCATAATTACTAAGAAAGCAACCGACCATGAGATGTTTTCTCATTTCTGAATAACAAGCCCAGGAGAAAATAAAAAAAAAAATAAACAAATAAATATATGTTTAAACACAAGGAAAGTATTAGATTGCTCTGCAACCAACTGTGCAGGAACCTAGATCCTATCTCCCTGGCTTTATATATTTATAATGTTATTAATGTTATTATATATAAACTATACAAACTATTAGTTACTGGGAAGGAAGAGACATAGCAAGGTTTAGCAAAAGGTTTTCATTGGTTTGGCATTTGTACTGTTTATCAATGATTATTCTGTGGCTGATGATAACCAGCAAGTAATCATTACAATGAAAAGAGGATATTGAATGACGTCACAATGAACAAGGCGTGATGTCATTTGTTGGAACACTTTTTCCTGTATGTTTGTATGTGTGGGTTTCAATGTTAGTAAGAAAATTGGGATAGTGTGCTTGTTTATAGTTTCACAATTCAGCACATTATAAATACTGACGAAAAATGTTAATTAAACCTTTGCTACACCATAGAACAAATTGTAACCCACAATGTAGTATGTGCATTGCGTTTAAAACACCTTGACATTAAATCGATCTATAAATGAATGAATAATAGAACGAAAGAATGAAATATAGAGAAAAAGAAAGAGAGATAATTAGATATATGGATGACAAATAAAGAATGAATATAACAAACAAACATAGATTGAAAGATTGATAGATAGATAGATAGATAGATAGATAGATAGATAGATAGATAGATAGATAGATAGATATATAGATCTATATATATATAGATAGATAGATAGATAGATAGATAGATAGATAGATAGATAGATAGATAGTTCTATATATAGATAGATAGATAGATAGATAGATAGATAGATAGATAGATAGATAGATAATAGAAATATAGATATATAGTTAGATATATAGATAGATGATAGATAGATAGATAGATAGATAGATAGATAGATAGAGGATAGATAGACAGATAGATGATAGATAGATAGATAGATAGATAGATAGATAGATAGATAGATAGATAGATAGATATACTACTACTCATATATATGTAGGTGGCATAGGATGGTAGGATTATAGACTGACAATTACACATTTTAGAAATATATAGACCAGACACAATTGTATCCAGGATTGTAAAGTTCATGTTCTCCTGTCTCTGTTCTCCCCTAGTCCCTGTCCCTCCAAAGTCAGTGAGCTCCCTGATGATGAACAAGGATGGCTTTCTGGGTGGGATCTCAGTCAATGCTGGGGAAGTCTTCTGCTCTGTACCTGGGCGCCTGTCTCTTCTCAGTTCTACATCCAAATACAAAGTGACTGTAGGGGAGGTGCAGAGACGCCTGTCACCCCCAGAGTGTCTCAATGCCTCTCTCCTAGGAGGGGTACTCAGGAGGTGAGTCTATACAGCATCTTTCACAGGTTTATTTAAAGAGGTCACTGCTTCATCTTGTCTCCCCACCTCCACGTAGCTCAAACCTACACACATTTCTCTATCAAGCTCACACACAAAAGAAGGAGAACCCAGGTTTGTAGCCCCCAGGTACCTTTTATGGAACTCACATAATAGAGGTGTCCCCTGCTCTCATGGCTCTGGGGTCTGACCTTTTTTTATGATGAAACCCAAATAGAACAAAGTAAAATTGCCCCCAGCCTATCACAGATCTCACCCTGAGAAGTGCCAATTGGCTACACAACATGAAATAGATCCTCCAACAACCACGCAGAATCTCACTGGGTCCAAACAGGTGGAATGTAAAGCCCCATTGGAGCCAACTGTATGTGACAGAACATGTTAGTGTATACAGTGTACATGTAAGTTTATATAGATGGCTCATGTTTAGATTGTATAGTGCCCAAGCTGATACAAGGAAACCAAAACTGGCCCTATCTCCTTGTATAAGTCCACACAATGTATTTTGTAATTGATACATTGTATTTTGTAGTTAGTAAACTGTATTGTGTAGTTAATACATCGTATTTTGTGCTTAATACACCTTATTTTGTCGTTGATTCATTGTATTTTGTAGTTAGTACACTGTATTTTGTAGTAAATACATCGTGTTTTGTAGTTTATACACTGTATTTTGTAGTGTTACAATGTATATTGTAGTCGATACACTGTATTTTGTAGCTGATACAGTGTATTTTGTAGTTAATACCTCGCCTTTTATAGCTGATACACTGTTTTGCAGTTGATGCTTTGCTTTTTGTAGCTGATACAATGCATTTTGTAGCGAATAAAATGTGTAATTTCAGTTGATACAATGTATTTTGTGTTTGATACAATGTGTTTTGTAGTTAATATGGAATATTTTTATAGTTAATACGAAGCAGTTTGTAGTTGATACAATGTATTGTGTTGACAGTAGTTAAAGTGATGCATTGTAGTTGAAATTTTTAAGTTGATGTATTTTGCAGTTGACACACTGCATTGTGTAGTTGATATGATGTACATTGTAATTGATACAATGCATTTTGTAGTTAAAACAGTGTATATTGGAGTCAATACACTATTTTTAGTCTATACGCTATATTTTGTGGTTGATAAGATGTACATTGCAGTTAATACAGTGTATTTTGTAGTGTTTAGAGTTGATAAAATGTATTTTATAGTGTTTATTGTTTAGAGTTGATACAATATATTTTAAAGTGTTCAGAGTTGATACAATGCATTTTGTAGTGTTTAGAGTTGAGAAAATGTATTCTGTAGTGTTCAGAGCTTTTGGAGTTGATACAATGTTTTTTGTAGCGTTTAGAGTTGATACAATGTATTCTGTAGTGTTCAGAGTTGATATAATGTATTGTGTAGTTTTCAGAATTGATACAATGTATTTTGTAGTGTCCACAGTTGATACAATGTATTTTGTAGTGTTCACAGTTGATGCGATGTGTTTTATGGTGTTCAGAATTGATACAATGTATTTTGTAGTGTTCAGAATTGATACAATGTATTTTGTAGTGTTCAGAGTTGATACAATGTATTTTGTATTGTTCAGAATTGATACAATGTATTTTGTAGGGTTCAGAGTTGATATAATGTATTTTGTAGTGTTCAGAATTGATACAATGTATTTTGTAGTGTTCAGAGTTGATACAATGTATTTTGTAGTGTTCGGAGTTGATACAAAGTATTTTGTGGTTTTCGGAGTTGATACAATGTATTTTGTGGTGTTCAGAGTTGATACAATGTATTTTGTAGTGTTTAGCGTTGATACAATGTATTTTGTAGTGTTTGTTAGAGTTGATACAATGCATTTCGTAGTGGTCAGAATTGATACAATGTATTTTGTAGTGTTTAGTTTGCAGTGTTTAGAGTTGATAAAATGTATTTTGTACTGTTTGTTAGAGTTGATACAATGTATTTTGTAGTGTTTAGAGTTGATAAAATGTATTTTGTAGTGTTTGTTAGAGTTGATACAATGTATTTCGTAGTGGTCAGAATTGATACAATGTATTTTGTAGTGTTCGTAGTTGATACAATGTATTTTCTAGTGTTGTTTAGAGTTGAAACAATGTATTTTGTAGGGTTCAGAGTTGATACAATGTATTTTGTAGTGTTCAGAGTTGATACAATGTATTTTGTAGTGTTCAGAGTTGATGCAATGTATTTTGTAGTGTTGATACAATGTATTTTGTAGTGTTCAGAGTTGATGCATTATCTTGTAGAGTTGATACGATGTATTTTGTAGAGTTGATACAATGTATTTTGTAGTGTTCAGAGTTGATACAATGTATTTTGTAGAGTTGATACAATGGGGGGGTATTTTGTAGTGTTCAGAGTTGATACAATGTATTTTGTAGTGTTGATACAATGTAAAGTTAAGCCCCATTTAACCCTTTCCTATAGTCCTGCTGCCCCCAATAATCTCTTCTTCCCAATTACTTATTTCCAGAGCAAAATCCAAGAATGGGGGCAGGTCCCTGAGAGAAAGACTGGAAAAAATCGGCTTGAATTTGCCCGCAGGGCGGCGCAAGGCAGCCAATGTCACCCTCCTGACCTCCCTGGTGGAAGGTAAGTGCAGGGAACTAGAGAGCTGTCTGACAATCACACCAGGACAGGGTTATGGGGGGGGGGGGGGGGGTTGCCACTGGATTCAAGATATTTGGGGAAAGTATTTTGTATTCTGTAACTTTTTAAATGAATCTTCACTACTAGTTACTGATAGCTGCCAGGGTGAAACCCATGTCATGAATGAATCCTACCCAGCAGCCCATTTCCATTGATGGGTTAATGTAGCAGAAAATGCTGGGCTGCGTTATTCCTACTTACCTAGACACATTCTTACAGGGTTCTGTTAACTAGTTGTTCTTTAGTGAGAATAATTAGAATAACACCCCCCCCCCCCCCACACACACCCACCCACAGGCACACAAACACTGTTTTTTTTTTTTTTGGTAAACCATTGGGGTTAATTTCCTCCCAATCTCTGCAGTAAGATTTGTTAGATTTATTTTTGTTGAAATAAGTAGAATATAGTTAATATTCCTTAAATTAATTTAACCCTTCAACTGTCAACAAACTAATTAATATTCTTTCAGAGGAACCTGTAACATTATACCATTATTAAAACTTACTCATCTTCTGAGGCTAATGGTTAATGTACAGATTGAATCATTAAGGAATTGAATCTAACCAATGAAGTTATTTCAATTTAACCCTTGAATAAAAATTAGACAAATCAATTTAACCCTTGAATAAAAATTAGACCAGTCAATTTAACCCTTGAATAAAAATTAGATCAGTCAATTTAACCCTTGAATAAAAATTAGACCAGTCAATTTAACCCTTGAATAAAAATTAGACCAATCAATTTAACCCTTGAATAAAAATTAGACCAGTCAATTTAATCCTTAAATAAAAATGTAACCCTTGAATAAAAATTAGACCAGTCAATTTAACCCTTGAAAAAAAATTAGACCAGTCAATTTAACCCTTGATTAACAATTAGACCAGTCAGTTTGATCACCCCCCCAATGAGTTTAACCAAAACAGCTTCCAGATCCCAAAGGACATACAAAGGACACACAGTGTCTATAGAAAAATGGGGTTTTCTCTTTTTATTAAATTTCTCATCATAAAATTGAAACAGGTTAAAAAAAAACATTTTCATTTTGAACGAAATATCCCAAATGGTTAAACTCAGCAGAATGGTTGAAATCAGATTACAATCTTTTATAATTAGGGTCAATGCCAGGTACATGTTATTATATTCTCTATATTATCCTTTATTAATATTATCCAGGAAGGCACAGAGAGAACTTGTCTAGCCATTTATTACTATTGGAGTTGATAAAGTTAACTCTTTCCTTGCCATCGACTTTTGTTCTAAATGAAATGTGGCCATTGTTTATACAAACAGACCCTGTCTCTATAAATCATCAATCTACAAACAATGGGACAACAATAAATACAAACATGAATTAATAAATAAATGAATGAATGAATAAATAAATAAATAAATAAATGTAGGTTTTTTATACTAATTGTGATTAATATCAATATGTGTCATAAAGGTGTAAACTTTAACTGTAAATCTATAAACCATTAAAATTAAAAACACATAATTTTTACCCATATTTTAACCTACACTAGGTACCTGGCCTACAAGGGGTTAATACATGGTAATTTCCTGATAATCCCCATCACCTGTTATGAGATGTACTGATACTAATAATAGAACAGCAGGTGCATTTACTAATGTTGTGTAAACACTAAATCTGACATAGAAAACCATTGAAGTTAATACTGTCAGACTACAACTCCCTTTCTGCCCTAGGGCAAGTTAAACGGTTGCCTTGGGCATTTGGTATATTCTGGGATCCCTATTGTTAACTGAGACTTGACTGATCCCAGATTTTGTTACATTCAGTAGTAGTTAGATTATTAGGGCAGATCAGTTACAATGTTTCACTCATTTCACTGGGAATTTCAAATAGTAATAATAATTTAATGTATTATTATTATTTTTTTTTAGTATTTTTAGTATTTTCTTTATTACTAGTTTGTATATCTACCCATCATGTATTTGTTCTTATTTTTTACAAGAATCTTCTATTTACAAAATCATCTTACAATACAGTAGTAATTTTCCTAAATGTAAAGCTTTCCTTTAGGTTGCTGCTACTGGTGTACAATTATAGCTTCACAGGGATAGAAATTGCACCTAGTTCCAATACGGTTAACCCTTTAGGCACTAGAGTAATCATTGGGGGTAGCTAATCCCTTACAGTGCCATGTGTGTGTGTCATCACTGTGATGTCATTATTCACCCTCCATGTCTCTTTGTGCCCCCCAGGAGAAGCTGTCCATCTAGCTCGGGATTTTGGTTATATCTGTGAAACAGAATTCCCTGCTAAGGCTGTATCTGAATACATGAACAGACAGCACACAGACCCAACAGACCTGCACTCCAGGAAAAACATGCTGCTGGCCACAAAGTAAGTAATTACTTCCTTTTTATTGCATTGGGTATATGTATGTTCAGATGTGTGTGTGTATCTCACCCAGTGGGTGCAGATATAATTAATATCAGAGAAGCTTCTCAATGAAACATCACCTCTGTGCTAAGGGGGTGGGGCCAACTCACAAGTCAGTGTGCAACTTGATTTCACAAAAAAATATTCCTGTCTTTGCATTGCTGTATCTCTTTGGTGGAACCACTTAGCAATACAACTTCAAGTGATGCAGTTTTTTAAGCAGTTGTTTCCAGGCCCTGTCTTGAAAAATGTAACCTGCAGATTAACATTATTGTCAGGTTCTGTCTTGGGGATTGTGTGACCCATACAGCCACATTGCCCCATGCTCTGCTTCTTATTCATAGTAGAGGTCAGTAAGCATAGCCTAGTCTAGTTCACCCATCACATCAATGGAAAGACTGGTCTTTATTTTACCCATTCATGTGTTTAAATATCTGCCTTTTCTCTTAGGTGTTACTGTGTTGCCCATAAACTGTGTTGGTAGCCATTTTTTGTCTTCTTGTTTTGGCGATAGGGTCTCCATGATGGTATATATTAGTTAAGCTGAGGTCAATAGTGAGATTTGGTTCCCCCCACTTCCAGAACATTCCTGATATTGTTCTCTATGATCATTGGTCTATTCAAGATTTCTAATGAGCATTTTGGTGAACACATAAACATGCTGTACAACCCAAACAATAAAGGGTCATCAACACATCCATACACCAGTCAGTGCCTGTTAGTTGGGTTCCCCCATTTTAACATTGCATCTTTTTTATCATCAGATCTGCTTATACTGTTCTTTAACAAAGCCATTCATTCAGTTTATTGATGGTATCTTATACTGTTTCAATTTAACTTGATAGTGTCAACCTTTTTATAGGATATTGACATTTTCTGTTAAGCCTGGAATACATGGGCTGATTTCGGCCCAATAATTCCTGCAGATTAACTGTATGATATGACAACTGGTAGTTTACTGTTTAGAAATTAAAGTGGTACAGCACAAAATATAGTCCGACCAGTTGTGTAGCCTATTGAAATGTGCACAATCAACTACAAAAAATAAGACCCCCAAACACACAACAATAATGATCGTACAATTGGTATTGGTTTAATTAAATATCTCTGGCAGGTATAATAGAGGGAGGAAATCAAATAATTGTCAAATTCTCAACCTGACGAGTTAAAATGTTTAAAAATCCCAATATTGTACAATTGGCATTGTAGCATGTATGGGCCCCTTTACCGATTGTGAAATAGACAACGTTGCAATCACAAGCGACATCAAGACGATCAAACCAAAATATTGGGCAAGGTGTGAACCAGGCCTTAGGCTGATCCAATCTGCATGGCAGCTTTTTAGACAGGCTTTACCAGGCAATTTCTGGTTTAAAAGAAAAATAGTTCAAGCTGTGTACATGTTTTGTTTATAAATGTAATTTAAGTTTTGTTGCCCTTTTCTATGGGGTCAGTAAAGGACAATGACAACATTTTTTTTTTTGCCAACCTTCCCCAAATGCAGAAATAGATCTTGACTGACAAGCAGTAAAAAGCTACAATTATCTCGCCCAACCTTTTAACCCCTGATATAATTAGATTATTAGATTGGAACTGGATTTTCCCAATTCCAGACATAATACCGAATGAATGAATTTGCACATGTGAGGATAATTATTATTTTTTCCTTATTCGGGGGTTATTTTACTAAAATGAACATTTCCTGCAAACACCGACTGAATCAATGACATTATTGTTAAATCCCATTTTACTCCTGATTAAAATGATGCATCACTTATTTTTTTACGTGATTCTTTCACAAAAATACAGCATTGTAAATACAGGAAAATGTAAACAGTCTAATGGCATTCTTTCCCCACCTTCAAAATAGTACAGAGGGATACTAGGCAGCTGATTGGATAGCTGCACTATATCTCTTTCCATGAATGGAAAAGGGGAAAGGGGGGGGGGGGAAAATTTTTTCCTGCCTACCAGGAAGAAATATAACTTTATAGTGAGGTATTTTCATAAAGAAATTGGTAAAGCATTGTTCAAGGACCAATCAATGTCAAAATAATTCCAATTGATTTTCAATAAAATGATATTCCCCTGCATAAGGCTTTAATTTTACCTTTTGCCCATCCTTGCTTTGCCCATTCCTTGCATTGTGCCTTTAAGTGGCCCTTTAAATATAAAAGCCTTGGAACAATCCTTTCCTGTCAATCATAGACATAGATGGTCCTGAGATCCTGGTTTTGGTGGCATTAAAATATGTGTTTAAGTAAGCTATCATACACAACAGTAATGATCGTACAATTGGTCCTTATATTGAATGCAGAATCAATGGAACTATATCTTAATAACACCAGACATAGTTATAGAAGAAAGACTGATGTTGTTATTAGACACCAGGAGGCTTGTTTACTAAAGTACTCATGACTGCCAATCAGTAATTAGCTATTATAAGTGCAGGGAACATAGAAGATTGGATTTTTCTAGTTTGTGCCCTGGAGTAGTGAAGTTGTGGTATTAAGATTTTTTTTCACAGTAGTGCTTCAAGGGGGCAAACACTGCCCCCCTCGCAAGCACTACCTGTGGAAACACTATTATAAACTTCTATATTGATTTGCACTAAGTTAAATTTTCATCTTGCCTCATGGACGTAAGGCCCCTTATTTTCAATATGGTGGCTCAGTGGTCATAAACAATGAGTCCTGAGTTCATATTCACCCACGGCTACACTTGCAAAGACTTTGAATGTTCTCACTCAGATTGTTGTTACTTTATGTGATAGGGTGTTTAAATTGTAATGTATACTAACGTTTCACTATACACATTGAGTATTTTGAGTATAAAAGGTATAAAAGTTTTCATCCTCTACTAGCAGAGAGATGTATCCATAATCCACAGTAATTAGTGAACAATTTCACACAGATTCAGATGTTTATTGCACAAACCAATTATATAATGTTTCTGGAAACTTCCTGCACCATTTCCTTGGATCCATTCACTTAGCTTCACAAAACATTTTTGCACAGTGAATCTTTCAATGAAGCTTTCAAATGTTAAGCTTTCAAATGTTAAATAAAATCTGATTGGTTTGGGCAAAATTAGCACCATTTTAAACAATAAGACCTTTTATTGAATAACCCTGTAAGTGTCACTTCTCACTACTAACTTAAATCACTGTCAAATTATTAACAATGTTCCTAATCTTCTACCTCTACATTTCATATAACTCTCTTTGCAGTTAGAGGTGCCTAGGTACCGTAGCTTTTGTTTGAATAAAGCTTTGTTACGCAGCATCAGCTCTGTGCGATTGTATGCTACACTACACTACTTCTTATACTAATTTTGTATAACTCCTTATTATAATAAAGGAGAAATCCCCAACTGTAAAGGACAATAACTTATAAAAGAAAAATTGAAATGCATAGTCAGATTGTGGCTTTGGTGAACATTGACTTTTGCCTTTATTTTGCTTTTAAAAAGAATTTAATGTATTTTACTAATAAACAACATTCCATTTGAAATACACTGAGCATCCAGTGTTTAGTCTGGCAGACAGCCATTATCTATATAATATGGTGATACAGGAAGCAAACTGGAAAATGTGCAAAAACCTGCAGGACCGATTCTACTACAAAGGGGAGAGTCATTTAAAGATAATTGGACATTTCTGTGTTTTTACCCCTAACCCTAAAGAAAATAAAGTTTACTCTAGTTCCTCTGTTCCCCTCCATTGTCTGGGTCTCTGTAAAGTTCTTTTTTATTCATGTTTTCACAGCTAGTTCACTTTTTCTCACTCACCTAATCTTCCTTTTTCCAACTGTTTTTTATGGTATAATACCATCAGGCAATTTGGTCGCTTTAAGACATATTACCGCTCAATCACCGCTCAGTCCCTCATACCAAATGCACAAACTGTACTGCTCTCTATGATTCCCGGTTCTGTTGAACATACAAAAAAACACCTACTAAGACACTTCCTTACAGCTGGAAGGATGGTACTTCTAAGATTTTGGAAAACATCTACATGCCCAGCTAATATATTATAGATTACCGAACTGCTCCATATAATGAGAATGGAGGAGTTAACATCCTTGATACATGACACACAAAACCGATTTAATGAAACATGGACTACCTGGATTATATATATATGGAGACAGATTCCTACAAAGAGCTCCTGATCACTTAATACAAAGAGTCAATGCAGCATATATGCAGAATAATTTAATATATTGTTTTGATTGATATATGTCATAATATCTTATGTATCATGTTATAATACTGACAAAATATCCAACCCACATAAAACTCTCTAACCCCCTCCCCCCTCTAAACAGCTCCCCTCCACTCTTACCTTACATTTTCGTATCCCTCAGTTTAATACCTGCGAGCAAACCTAAGATTCTCTATACAACTGCAAAACCCTCAACTAGGCTCGTACTCACTTATGTAAAGTAATATTTCAACCCTATGTTAACCCTATGTTAAAGTTAAAAAATTCAAATAAAAATTGAGAATTTAATTAAAAAAAAAAAGACATATTACCAAACCATATTTTTATATCGAAGCCCCAGGAAAAGGAAAAATAAAACTTTGTTCTTCAAGATGGTTTGGCTAAATGGCTTTCATGCTGAGGTTATCAGCCTTTGCAGTTATTTATTATAGTATTATAGTATTAGTATAGTATTTCTTTAATGACTTACTGTGATCTTTTCAAGGACAAAACAAATGTGTTATTTGTTCATTCGTATATGTGTGTAAGGGGCGGTCAAATATGTAGATCACAGGGTTGCCAACCAAGTGTGCTTATCTTCGTCTACATCACTCAAGTGTTCCTTCTCACCTCCAGACCCTTCTTTTAGTGTCCGCCCTTTCATCTTTATCTTTATTGCGTCTGTGTAGTAAACTTTATATGCATATTGAATATAGAGGATGAAAGTCGAGGGTTTCCATTTGGTTATTAATTATGTCCCTCTTTTACCTTTTCCAGGCAGCTTTGTAAAGAGTTTACAGATCTCTTGGCCCAGGACAGGACGCCAATAGGCAACAGCAGGCCCTCTCCAATTTTGGAACCTGGAATCCAGAGCTGTTTGACTCACTTCAGTCTCATCACCCATGGCTTTGGGGCTCCGGCCATATGTGCAGCCCTTACTGCCCTTCAGAATTATCTTACTGAGGCGCTTAAAGGAATGGACAAAATGTTTTTGAACAACAGTGCCAACAGGCATACATCTGGGGAAGGACCAGGTAGTAAAAATGGAGATAAGGAAGAAAAACATAGAAAATGAAAGAAGCACACACTGTTCCCACCTTTCATTTTAGCTTTAAAAATATTGAACTGGCATTGGAAAATACAAAAAAAAAAAAAAAATTATATATATATAAATATATCAGAATGAGCCCTGGGATTGAACCAAGAAACTGTGGTGCAGCACATAACGAAAGAAAAAAAAAAAGGGCTCATCAATTGAGGAACTGGACTACCTGCCATTGACACCTTTGTACCATCATCATTTGTAAAGGGCAAACACGCAAATTTTTAGAACCCTTCCTGAAAAGACAATAATTTATTGAATACTTTTCCATTTTTTTTCTTTTTTGTAAATTCTTTTGGTTACTGAATGCACGTCAACTGATACATGTGTCCTGCAGAACTGAAAAAAAATAAAAATAATATGGAGATCTTCAGATACGTTGTTGGCATCCCATGTATGTATGAGAGTCGACCAGAAAATGTAAAAATGTACAACCTTTAACTCTGGACACATAAAGAAGGTCAACTAAGTCGATACTGATGGAATGAGGAGAGGCTATAAGGGGATATGTTGCCTTCTGTACAAGACATGGGTGTCAGCTATCTCATTTACTTTTAATTCTCATCATACACAGACATTCATTGTAATATCTTTGGTCCAAAAACTAACCTTAAAGTTTCTTAAAATGTATAATGTTAGGTTAAATTCCTCCTATATAAATAATCAGTTATCATGTTTTTTCAATATGTTATGTTCTACATGTTGTTGGATGAACAACAAATCCCCAAAATAGGTATTTTTTTTATCACACAGATAACGGTTTTGTTAAAGGAATCCATTCCAGTCATTATTTCCAAAGGTCACAAAAAATATATTCTTTCTTTCTCATTTATTATGCTTCTGAAAAGAGTAAATACCAGAAACAACAACTATTTTAACATTTTGTTTTTATTATGGCTTCCTATCGCCAGGTACATTTAAATTTTAATAGAACATTGCCATAATGTCTGTTACAGTAGCTCTAATGTTTTACCAGTCGTCTCTTTTTGGTATTAACACGTGAGACTCATTAAAAAGCACTTTATTAAACAGCCCCCCCCCCCCCCCGAAAAAAAATCGCTATTGTGATTTACAATTCCCAGGATTAAAGACAAACAGCAATAGCGAGTTATGTTATACGACAGCAGATTCGTAAACCCTATTGAATTGGAATTTTCCAATTGGATAGTTCGAGTACAGGCAGTCCCCAGATTACAAACATGCAACAGGGGCACAAGGGCAAATACTTTACAGCACAGGGGTCTACATGATCGTACTGCCAGGTGGTCCAATAGTGGTTGACCACCCACCACTGTTTAATGGACCCCAACGCTCCTCTTTACCCATTTAATAGGTATATATAATATGTATCTGTTCCAACATTGATAAGAGAAGAGAAGTAGAGCTGTGATACCTTTTATTGGCTAACTAAATAAAAAAATTAAGCAAGCTTTCGGGAGTCCTAAGCGCCCTTCATCAGGCTGTTTTTTACTAAAGAAACTGAGAAATCACAAACTTATATACACATAGGGACAGTAAACATCAAACAAATTGAACAGATGACCAGTAACAGATACAGACTCGGGGGGATGTGGGAAAAACAGTGGTGGAGATGTGAAATGGGCACAAGGCAGTGTAATAATGTGTCCTTTGAAATGGAAAGTGTCTTTTAAAATGTATCGAACAGTACAAGACAGTGTGCTGGTGAGTGGGTTTAGTCTGGGTGGGGATGTGGAATAAGTTTATATTTGGCCATAAAACTCATGTCCCTATTTAGTCCACCATTCATACATACAAATTCAACTTAAGAACAACACTGGTTCTTAACCTGTGACTGCCCGTATTCAATAGAATTGAACCTAGGATAGGTTTGATTACAGTGGCACAGTTTTATCAGTGGATTAGAATAAATCTAAATTTTAAAAACAACTGATAAAATAAAAAAATTAATATTAAAAAAACCCTCATTTTTTGAAATATCAAATTTATCTATAAATCCTTAAAATATGTTTTTTTTTTTAGGGTTCAACAGAGTATAGCAACGCATTTACAAAACAGTCTTCCCCCCAGTTTATAGTGACAAAAGTGTGTCCCTATTCAGCATAATTCTATTAACCTAACATTTTACTTTATTCCGAATATCCATATAAAATGAAAGGATCGTGAGAACCTTTTCCAAGTAGAACTTACACGTCAATGCAATATTTTCCTACTTTTGAAAAAAAATTATTAAAATCTTTATTTTGTGTGTTCAAAACATTATGTTTCGGTATATTTTAACCAATATTATAAAATAACATAAAATAAATAAACCATTTGCCAAAACTTGCTTGGCTAACATGATTGTGAATGGATATTTCACCCAAAACTACACCAGACATCGTAATTTTTTTTTTTTATAAAAATCAGGAACGACAGTCATTTAAAAACTTTATTATATTAAGTGATTATTATATTAAGAGTCACTTTTTCAATTATTTTAGTGATTGGCCACTTAATATTTTATTTTATAAAGTCTGCACCCCTAAAATGTATTTTAAGTACCAGGTGCATCAGTAAGTTAAAAATAAAATGATAAAATGTCATTTTCTCCTTATCAGCATATTTAGGAAAATGCTGGTTCTTCCAGAAAAGAAAGTCCAGCTATAAATGTATTCACTCTTTAATGTGTCAACAACACCCCATATGGCTGGCTTTTGTTTTGCATTTTATGTGATTTTCTTTTGTTGGGGGGTGGGGGGGTTCAAAGATAAAAGAAAAAAAAATCACCTGTGAAAATAAAAGAGGGCCTGCATTGAAAGGAAAAAAAAAAAGTCAGGAGGAAAAAATGATGTTAAGTTTGTACATATTTATTTATGCTTTATTTAACAGGAATTTGTATATATGGCGAGCAAGATTTTGGGTTAATTTATCTGTGAGTCTGTTTCTGTGAATGGGTTTGAAACGCTTGACCTTAGATAGCTCTGCAAAAAAACTTTTTTTTTTTCTGTTATTTAGACAAATGATTATAGTAATGGATAGCAATCGGTTCTTGTCCAGTGATTTACATTAATAAAAGATTGTTGTGTTACTGTTGTATTTCATCTTCTGTCTTTTAATGTCTTATTTTTGGAATAGTTTTTTTTTTTTTTTTAAGAGTTTTTATTTTTTTAAGATAAAGCAATAGCAAATTTTTAACCTCATTCAATATATAAAAAACACAAAACCTCTTTTTATTTACGGTAGAAAAAAATGTTAAAATCACCCGATGGGGCATATTTAGAAAGCATGGGTATTATTAAATAAGGAGCGTTACATAACAATACTCATTCCTAAATAATAATACCTAAATACTGAACTTTAAATAAAAACACTGCTCCTTAAATAAGAATTCTGTTCTTTAAATAAGAATACTGTTCCTTAAATAAAGATAACCCTCCCTAAGAAGACCAGTCCTTAAATATAAATATCCCTCCTTAAATAAGAATAGCCCTACCTTAATAAGAATACATGTCCTTAAATAACACTACAGATTCCTAATAATTAATGACAACCCTTTAATAGTAAAACATAAATAATGCCTAAAGGGCATGTTCACCCTTACTGACTTTAGCTGGGTACACACAGTACAGATCAGTGAAAGATGACAGACAGGATCTGCAAGATCCTGTCTGTCATCTTTCAAAGATCTGCATACACACAGTCCCGAGTGTTCTCCCTATGATCAGCATAGGGAGAACACTTGGGACTGTGTGTTTCCTTTGGCTCCTCTGTAGGGAGTCTAGCGTGGCCGATGGAAATGTTCGGTCTTTCCCGAACGAGCGTTTGGCCGACCTGATCATTCGTCATGTACATACCTGTACCTTGCCACACCCCCAGAGTTAAATTGAAATGCAAAGAAAATGGGGCGGTTATAAACCTGTACGTACCTGTACCTAGCCACGCCCCTGCAGTTAAATGCAAAGAAAACAGGGCAATTCTTTATATATGTTTTGTTTTTTCCAAGTATTCATCTCATTGATCTCTGAAATGGGATTAGTTTGTGTCCCATCAATTCTCATTGATTTTGTTTTCTCGGCACAAACCCCCTTTTGTGCATTTTAAAGAGAAAACAATGTACAGCGAAGACTGTACAAATGTAATTTCATTGCCTGACCAGTAATAGCCATTTAGTGTCTCATTTGCCTGATTGCAGGTAATCACCAGCCATTATCGGCGTTTACACATTTGGTTAATTCTTCTTGCATGTAAACATCTCATGAGATCAAATTCTCCCACTTTACGCTTATTCAATTGTTACAAATCAGTTTACCGTTATTAACACACTAGAGCATCTAAAACAAACTCAAAGATAAAATTAAACCCATGAAATGCTTTCATTTTTGTGCGTGGGGGTTGTCAATTAAAACTGACAACATAAATTTAATAGAAAATAGATCTGCTCCTTAATGACTAAAGTAGTGCAAATTAGCAAATCTTAAAGGGTATCTCCACTCAAAAAATAAAGTTGGGTCATTTAGATTTATTGAAGAACGGGAGGTAAAGGAGCTGTGTCTTACCTCCCGTTCTCCAATAAATCGAGCAGGAGCCGGGAGAAAAGGTAACAAACTTACATGATCGCTCATTCCCCCGGCGCTTAGTCTGACAGGTCCCGACGGACTGTGTATTCTATGCGCATGTATAAGATATTTGGAGTAGAGATGTTCAAATGTTTCACGTTCCGTTCCATTTTTGAATTTTAGAATTCCGAAAAAATTCTTAAGTCTGAGAATTTTAAACATGAACCCAAAGAATCAATGGGAGAAGAAAATCGTTAAGTTCAAAGTAAAGTAAAGGGAGAAAAAACATGGTAACCAACTGTTCATGGCTCAAGCACCTGGGAAATGGTCATGGGAACAATGCCAAACCACCAAAACAGAAACAAAAACGATTTTCCTACACACAAGCTATTTTTAAGTCTCTGCACATCCAGGCTACTTTCGGTGACCTCCGAAAGTAGCCTCATATATTCGGTCACACTCTAAGTTTTTTAGCGTTAAAAATGGTGCTAATTTTGCCCCGACCAATCAGATATTAGCTTTCAAATGTTAAATAAAATCTTATTGGTTGGGGCAAAATTAGCACCATTTTTTACTATAGGAACTTTTAATGTATTTCCCTGAAAGACCTTTAAAAAGAACTGCCCCTTTAATGATTAATAATACATACACAATACATATATTTTTATTATAGTGGGTATGGTTATGTCAAGGTGGGTGCAGGGGTATATAACCATAAAACTAACTCTTTGGATGATTATGTATGGTTGCTATGGAAACGTGTGTAACTGTGTCTGTATGGGGTTGGAGGGTATGTTTTTGTGTTTATGACTAAAGATGGATCCAAACCCAGTTTTAAAGTGGATTTCAAGGATCACCGGAACTCGTACTTAGTGGATTTCTGAGTTTTTTGAATTCATAAATAAACAATTAACAACCAAGACAGGAAGTGCATGAAGTTTCTGGTTCTTGAAATGTTTTTTTTTTTTTTTTAAGATTTTAGGCATCGATACGTGTTCCCCAGACCATTTCCCAAGTCCCTGAGCCATTCACAGTAAGATGACATTGTTATTTAAATCTTAATTTTAAGCAGAACTTTAGGATTTTTTTTAAAACTCCCATTGACTTCAATGGGTTTGCTTGTGGATTTTTTAATTTTCTTATTTTCCCACAAATTCGCAAATCTGCAAGCAGAATAGATTTCAGTGGGTTCGCTCATCTCTATTTATGACCACAATGTGTATTTTATTCACGATTTTGGAATGGTTGCCATGGAAACTAAAGGGTTGGGGTGGTGTTGTGGTGCTCCTGTGTATTAATCAAAAAATTAAACCGAATGCTCAGTCAATGGAGTCAAGGTGACCAAATAAACAGTAACATTTCCAATTATATTATGATGGGTTTGTATCACAGATCAACTTTTAACATGAAGGGGCAATCCATTTACAATGACATTTAGTGCAGATTTAAAGACATTTTGTATAATTACTTTTTTTAAAATTTGCAACTGATGACAGATCTAAAAAACCAAAATACAGAGCCGAGAGGTGTAAAACTAACCTATTACATAGTAAAATATCCTTCTCCTCTTCCCTCTGCCACTCTAAATACTTCTGCCTCTTCTCTAATCCCTCCAAGCTCTTTTGCAAACTTGCACATGCTCAGATCAGACAGCTAGAAGAAGAATATTCAGCTGTTGTGTCACAATTATGAATGACTGAACAGAGCAGAACATTTGCAGCACTACAGGTTATTCTTACACCTCTCAGATTTCTAACTATTGCAGTTTTGGTGTTCGGTGGGTGATATACAATTTTTATTTTGGGGGAGCACTTGCCCTTTAAAGACACACCAAAGATAATAGGAATGTAACAGTTGGTGCACATTACTTAAGGTGGCAATATTTATGCAATTATGATAGTCTGTTTGCATCACAGTCCATCATTTCTAGCCTCAGCACCATGGTTATATTTAAAGGGCATGTTCACCCTTAAAAAAAAAAAAAGGTCAATTGTCTGTTACCTTCGCCCAACCCCAACTAATATATGCTACACTTTATTATCAAGGCTGTGACTACTGACATCACATCCAATAATTGACTGCTGATTCCTCTGCTGCCTCTTCTGTACATGCTCAAGCTTATAAAAAGCTCATTGAACAGAGGGAGGAGCCGGATACCTTTACCAAAGGAACAGAACTTACTTATTAAATACCTGGTTACAAATGCATGTAATAAACTGGGGGAAATAGCGCTTGTGTTGCAGGCAGGTAACTTGTCTTAAGGATGGACATGTGCTTTTTACCATAATATCGCCCATGTGTACGACTGCCTTAACTGCATGACGATAATGGTGATGATAAGAAGTGGCTGCAACTCTAGGTGCATCTCCTTGTCAGTCATCACTGGTCATTGTAGACTTCCCTCTCCACGTTAGGAACAACACAGTTTCCCCTTTTTACTGATGGGGATGTGGTGTAACGGCAGTTACCGGTCTCTACACATTTGCTGGAACACAGTCATCCTGTTTAGAGCCCAGGGCTTTTCTTTTTCAAACACGGATCACCATAAATCCTACATTAAGGTCAATAATGACAGTAACAATAAATTCAAAGGTCAAGTTTCAATAAAATAGAACCAAGGCTGTGTAAATGTGACACATTGCAAAGATAATATTTACACATTGATACTTTTAATGTGTTATCTGTAAATACTACAAAAAAGCCTTAAATGTTCTGTAAATTATATCTCTATAAACAATGCTTAGCAGTGTCACCAGTCACATGACCAGCTGAACCTCCTACATTAGAGGAAGTAATGTAATATTAAATAAGGATATTCCAAGTCACCTTGAAGTTCCATGCACCATAACAAGTGCCTTCTTGCAAGTTTATCCTTCGGGGCTCCACATGGTACACGATGGCCGAACATATTGAGGTTCTGAAAATCCAAAAATCCGATTAGAACCCAATTCAAAAAGTTTAGATTTTTTATTTTTTGGTGGTTAGTAATAGGCTTATATTTAGAAACTTGGGGTTGTTTATTGTACTATGTAACCCCTAATAAATATAGTCTGGGGATTTGAACCTGTGACCCAATAGTCTGGGGTTTTTGTAAAACCAGCAATTTCACAATAAGCCAGCTCTGCTCTGCGCATGCGGAAAATGTCAGTAAAATAAGTTTACTACTTTGTGTTGCTCCAGGAAGGCTTAGCAGCAATTCTGGTTGGTAAATAAAAAACAGAGCTGCTATATATAAAATTTGTACATATGTAGAAACTTTTTTTTTCTAGAATGATAATTGAAACAAACAAAAAAGGCAATAACTCAGGCAGTAGACTATGTTGCATTGTTTCAGAAGTAAGCCAGGGGATTTGAACCTGTGACATCTTGGGCTGTGTGTTTCTAAAAACATACAGGGTTATTCAGTAAAAGTTTTTATTGTTAAAAATGGTGCTAATTTAGCCCCAACCAACCAGATGTTAGCTTTCAAATGTTAAAAAAGATATGATTGGTTGGGGCAAAATTAGCACCATTTTTAACGATAAGAACTTTTATTGAATAACCCTGATAGTATTTATTTGTTGTGCCACCAGAAATACAACAAAGAATACAGGTACATTTAGAAACTTTATATTTCTCTAGAAACTCTGTCCGTAGAGACTGTGAATACTGGGGTCAGTGGGCGTGGATCTTTGTAGCCTACATGGGCTGTGAGTTGTACTGGCATCAACCTGGAAGCCTTCTTTCTAACATAATCTTCTACTTACATATACTAAATGCAACTTACTAGAGAAGCATCTTTCAATGTAAAGGTGTTCTGGGGAGAAAATCTTTCACATTTGCATTTTCAAAAATTAGTTTAGTTCTCCTTTGAGGTCTGGGATGGCATTGTACAGCTGCCATCATTTATATTTTACTGCGGCCATAACTTTATAGCTGTGACCTTAGCGGAAGATATACAGCCCATATTAGACAATGAAAAGAATATGGCTGTCCAGTTGTTTATATTTTACAAGGGGTAATCCCTCTTTATTGCAGATACACCAAGACAAAACATTTCAGCCGCTTGAGCCTTTATAAAGGCCCAATCGGCCAAAACGTTGTGTGTTGGTGTATCTGCCTAGTATTTATTTTTGGTACAGCCCCTATTGCCTTTCTATACCTGCATTTTCACATCTTATTGTGCTTGAGAAAGAAAGTAACTAGGGGTAGCTCAATTGAAAAAAATTAAATGTTATTGACAGAAAACAAATGCTTAAATGAGAATTAAAGCTACAAGGTAAATAAGCCAGAATAAATTCTGTAATTACTGACTAGCCGATAACTTTATAACACCTCTGAAACCAGTGGCATTGTGGGGAAATCATATGTACAGTTATGATTGGCTTTCCAACTGCTCAGTCTTGATTACATATAGGTCACAGGAAGGTCAAACAATGGTTACTTGACAGATCTGAAAGGGTGGAGAAATATACTCACCAAAGATCCAAAGATCCAAAGATCATGCAGCTGATCTTTAATTCCCCATGGAAACTCCATTGGAAAGTAGCAATCAAACTATACCTCCTTGTGCCATCATTCTTCAGCAGATTTTTGCTTGACATCTGCTCAAGCTTTTGTGGACGTGAATAGGATTATCAGAAAATGTTCTCACAGCTTTGATCCCCTTTATTCGACAAAGTAGACAACTGAGTGATATATCCCTAAAAATAAAAGCTCACAGTTGATTTATCGGCCCATGCGCAATCCTTCTAATTACTCAGAAAATCTATTCACACTAATCTTGTATATAATCTATTGGGTGTCTTCAGGAAAGCAAAACCACACCTGCTATAGTTTAAACTGCAACAAAAATCCACCCTGGGTGCCCCTATAGATGGCATCATTTGTATTTTGAACGATTGGTCAACTTTGATTGAATCGCTGAAAATATCGATTATGTTTTTTCCATAATTCCGATTGACCGTTTAACAATATCGAGCAGTTTATTGGAAAAACAAAATCAGACCAGGCAGAAACTTTTCCGTTGACCCCGTCTTTAAGTCCCCATTTCAAAGTGAAATCTGCTGAAGATTGTTGGCACAAGGTTTCTTCCCAAAACATCTGCCCATGTATGGGATGCTTTACTGTATTTTCAAAATACTTTCATCAAGAATAAACCTGCAAATTGAAATACACGGGATTGGGTGAAAATTAACAACCCGTCTAATCGATTTATGACTGATTTTGGAGAAATCTGACCAATAAATTCACACTTGGTGGTTGGTCAGGCCAAGATATTGACCTACCTCCACCATTTATTCATCTCAAGTCCATAGGAACTTTTTATTAATAACTTACCGTATTCTTCCAAATAACAAAAGAGATAAAAACAGTAAAGACATAATTTTCTCTTAAACACAGAGATTTGCTGAAAGGGCGAGAGAAGGACACGATTGTGGAAGAATCTGACAAAAAAAAGAATCTTTGAATGTTATTTTTTTTAATGCCCTTTAAATCAAGTGTTTTGCCCAGAGCCAGGGAAACTGTCTACTTTACAGTTCAATGTCTTTAACTGCAAGGTCACTCCTCCATGGCGCTTGAAATGATATTCTGGTTTTATGCGTTTGCTTCTTTGGCATCTTTATGGTCAAAGACTTCGGTGGTTAAACAAAACGGTCCCTGGATTAAACTATAATGCCTATGATACACTATACGGCCTTAACGATCATAACTGAACAGAGCAGGTATATCTGAGGGAATCTACATAAAAACGTGAGCACTTTCCAATTTAATATTGTTTTTGCAGGTCGGGTAAGTTTAAACATTTAAATCACCTGGGGAGGCTTCATGTTTGGATTTTGAACCCTTTGGAAATGGGATAGCGTGACTTTAAAACAAGAAATTTGTGGTCGTGAGACTCGTTTGCTGAGTATAAATAATAATTTGTTTTTCTGGTTGGTCCAGCAACGTTGCGACATTACAGCCATATTGTTGAACACAATCCATGATCCTTCTAGGAAAAGTCAAGGAAAAGTCAACAAGTTAATCCGCCATTGCACCCGATAAGGATATTAAACCATATAGAAGCACTAGGCCACAGGCCAAGTTAAGCATATGGAAGCCTGAGGTGACTGCTAATATCCTTTTTTAAGTAGGGGGGCATATTCCATATAGTGCAAATCTTTCAGGAAGTCATGTGACACAGATGGAATAAGTAGCATTTATAAGGATATAATTTATAATAAGGATATAATTTATAATAAGGATATAAGGATATAATTTACAGGATATAATTTATATAGTGGATAATGCACCCCAACTGTAAATTATAAGGATATTAGAAGTCACAGAGGAGTTCCGTGACCATATAAAAACACAAGGCCGCAGACCAAGTACCTTTTATACAGGGCACGGAACGCCAAGGTGACTTTTAATATCCCTTATAATTTACAGTTCAGGGTGCATTATTTATTATAACCTACCCCTTTGTGGCATCTGGTTTCCTTCTCCTCCTGGAACTGTAAGATTATAAGGCTATAATCTTACAGTTGCTCCCATAGAAATCCACTACAGGGGTAGGTTATAAATTATATAATTCACACAAAATGTACTTCTTGTTGATTATTTGAAATAGTTACAATACATATAAATAATGATAATAAAAAAAAAATCAACTTAATTTAAGACAAACGTCATTAAAACAATTAAATTCAGGCAGAACAATAAAGGAGAAACAGTTATTTATTAAGGTATTACACGGTTAACACAGGGTAGGAAATAGATATCGGAGAGGTACAAAATGCACTTGTATTAACACTGATAATGAGATTAGCCTGAAATACTTTGTAATTACGAAATTACTGAACAGCGAGTCATATTTCTCAGCACCGCTCGTAAGTCATATAATAAACTCTGGAAACACCAGGCAGTTAATAAAATACACAGACAGCCCGATATTGTAATCATTTTATTTTCTGCTTTTCATCTAGTTTGTGTAGATCTTATAACTGGAAAACAATTTTCAGCAGGCGAAAGAACTGAATTTAGATTTTAACGCTCATATTTTATACCCCAATGATATTTATTCACTTTGCAAGCCGTGTGTGACAGTGACATTTTCATCATTCCAGAAAGCGATTGAAATGGAACGTTCAATAAATGTGCAATTCAACTAAACTTTGCGTAGACAGTTTCTGCTGCTAAGCAAAAAAGTCTCATTTACACCTTTTCAGTGCAAATTCCTTTTTTTTTCAGTGCAAAACTATGTAACACGCAGTATATTCACACCCTACACTATCTGAAAGTTGTAGGAAACAGTGCTATTTTCAGTGGGTAAAAGCTTCACAGTGGGGTTCAGTGGGTCACCATTGACAGCAGATAGCTAGGACACTGTCTTTGGTAGCCACACACCCTGAACCCACAGGCCACAGCCTCTGTGTGTGGTTTCCAAACAGTAGAAGCTAAGTTAAGGGGCAGTCAGCCAGGCCTGGTACACACATGCAACATCTCGATCCAATCAACCTACTTGCCTGATATTTCAATCAATCTGGCCAATATATCAGTATTGGGGTTTTTTTTGTTTTTTTTAGTTTATTGATTGGTATTATTCGGTTACCTCTCTGTCATAAGGATAACTCTAAAACTGATATTGATAGAATGATAGATAGAATGATATAGATAGAATGATATAGATAGAATGATAGATAAAATGATATAGATAGAATGATAGATAGAATGATAGATAGAATGATATAGATAGAATGATATAGATAGAATGATATAGATAGAATGATAGATAGAATGATATAGATGAATATGATAGATAGAATGATATAGATGAGAATGATAGATAGAATGATAGATAGAATGATATAGATAGGAATGATATGATATGATAGAATGATAGATAGAAGGATATAGATAGAATGATATAGATAGAATGATATAGTAGATGATAGATAGAATGATAGATAGAATGATAGAGATAGATGAATATAGATAGAATGATAGATAGAAGATATAGATAGAATGATAGATAGAATGTAGATAGAATGATTAGATAGATGATAGATAGAATGATATGATAGAATGTGATAGATAGAATGATTAGATAATGATGATAGAATTGATATAGGATAGAATGTGATAGATAGAATGATATAGATAGAATGATAGAGTAGAATGATAGATAGAATGATATAGATAGAATGATTAGAAGAATGATAGATAGAATGATAAGATAGATGATATAGATAGGAATGATAGATAGAATGATGATAGATAGAATGATATAGAGAGAATGATAAGATAGAATGATAGATAGAATGAAGATAGATTTAGAAAGATATAGATAGGAATGACAGATAGAATGATATAGATAGAATAGGTAGTATGATATAGATAGAATGATATAGATGGAAATGATATAGATAGAATGATAGATAGAAGATATAGATAGAATGATATAGATAGAATGATATAGATGAATGATATAGATAGAATGATAGAGATGAATTTGATATATGATAGAATGATAGATAGAAGATATAGATAGAATGATATAGATAGGAATGATAGATAGAATGATATAGATAGAATGATATAGATAGAATGTATAGAAGAATAGATAGTGAGATAGAATGATATAGATAGAATGATAGATAGAATGATTAGATAGAATGATAAGATAGAAGGATAGATAGAATGATATAGATAGAATGATAGATAGAATGATAGTAGATATAGTAGAATGATAGATAGAATTGATAGATATGAATAGAATGATATAGATAGAATGATATGATAGAATGGATATAGATAGAATGATATAGATAGAATGATATAGTAGAGAATGAATAGATAGAATGATAGATAGATGATAGAGATAGAATGATAGAGAGATAGAATGATATAGATAGAATGATAGATAGAATGATATAGATAGAATGTATAGATAGAATGATAGATAGATGATATAGATAGAATGATTATAGATAGAATGATAGATAGAATGATATAGATAGAATGATATAGATAGAAGGATATAGATAGAATGATAGATGAATGATATAGATAGAATGATAGATAGAATGATATAGATCGAATGAATATAGATAGGAATGATAGATATGAATGATATGATAGGAATGATAGATAGAATGAAGATAGAATGATATAGATAGAAGGATATGGATAGAATGAAATAGATAGAATGAAGTAGATAGAATGATAGAAGATAGAAATGATAGATAGAATGATATATAGAATGATATAGATAGAATGTATGATGAGAAGACAGATAGGAATGATATAGATGGAATGATAGATAGAATGATATAGATAGAATGAATAGATAGAATGATAGATAGAAGAAAAAAATGATAGATAGAATGAGATAGATAGAGATATAGATGAATACAGATAGAAATGATAGATAGAATGAAGATAGAATGATATAGATAGAATGATAGATAGAAATGATATAGATAAATGATAGATAGAATGATAAGATAGAATGATAGATAGAATGATAGATAGAATGATAGATAGAATGATATAGATAGAATGATAGATAGAATATATAGATTAGAATGATATAGATAGAATGTATAGATCTAATGATATAGATAGAATGATAGATAGAATTGATATAGATAGAATGATAAGATAGAGAATGATATAGATAGAATGATATAGATGGAATAGAAGAATGGATTATAGATAGAATGTATAAGATAGAATGATTAGATAGAATGATATAGATAGATAGATAGTAGAGATAGATAGAATGATAGTAGATGATATAGATGAATGATATAGATGATGAGATAGAATGATATAAATTAGAATGGATAGATAGAATACTATAGATAGAATGATTAGATAGAGATATAGATAGGAATGAAGATAGAATGATAGATAGAATGATATAGATAGAATGATAGATAGATAACTGATATAGATAGAATGATGATATACAGTAGAATGAATATAGATAGAATGATATAGATAGAATGATAGATAGAATGATAGATAGAATGATATAGATAGAATGATATAGATAGAATGATAGATAGAATAATATAGATAGAATGATAGATACAGTAGAATGATATAGATAGAATGATATAGATAGAATGATATAGATAGAATGATAGATAGAATGATATAGATAGAATGATAGATACAGTAGAATGATATAGATAGAATGATATAGATAGAATGAAAGATAGAATGATATAGATAGAATGATATAGATAGAATGATAGATAGAATGATATAGATAGAATAATAGATAGAATGATAGATAGAATGATATAGATAGAATGATATAGATAGAATGATACATAGAATGATAGATAGAATGATAGATAGAATGATAGATAGAATGATAGATAGAATGATATAGATAGAATGATATATAGAATGATATAGATAGAATGATATAGATAGAATGATAGATAGAATGATATAGATAGAATGATAGATAGAATGATATAGATAGAATGATATAGATAGAATGATCGATAGAATGATATAGATAGAATGATAGATAAAGTAGAATGATATAGATAGAATGATATAGATAGAATGAAAGATAGAATGATATAGATAGAATGATATAGATAGAATGAAAGATAGAATGATATATAGAATGATATAGATAGAATGAAAGATAGAATGATATATAGAATGATATAGATAGAATGAAAGAAAGAATGATATAGATAGAATGATAGATAGAATGATATAGATAGAATGATATAGATAGAATGATATAGATAGAATGAAAGATAGAATGATATAGATAGAATGATATAGATAGAATGAAAGATAGAATGATATATAGAATGATATAGATAGAATGAAAGATAGAATGATATATAGAATGATATAGATAGAATGAAAGAAAGAATGATATAGATAGAATGATATAGATAGAATGATATAGATAGAATGAAAGATAAAATGATATATATAGAATGATAATGATATAATGATGAAGCTCTGATTTTTTTAAGCCTGTTTGTTAACAAAGCTTAAGCTGGGTGCAAACCATTGTATTTCTTCATTCTGACCGACCATTTGCCACTAGCGTGCGGTTGGCTGGAACAAAGCACTGTCCATAGAGGAAGAACTGATGGACTAACAGACATTTGGACATTGGTCGCCAGAAAAAAACGACTGATCAACCATTGTTTGGCTAAAAATATTGGATGGTGTGTACCCAGCCTTAGACTTTACAACTGGGCTAACAAACAGAACAATTAACTGCTGATTTTACAATAAAAATTGCGTGGCATAAAACGTTCTTGTTTGGTTCCGGCCCTAAAATCCAATAACGTTCCCTTTTATTCATCCTTTTTGTACTTGTGCATTTAAAGTTCCCTTCATACCTACGCTCCATTTACAACTCAGGCATTTGATTCTTTGTAGATAATAACAAGATTGTTTTTCAATCTCCATTTTTCCCCCCCTCGATTATGAAGCCCCGATGAGCCTCCTTCCTATAGGAAATCCTTCCCCTTCCCCCATTCAAACATTCTGTCAATCAATGGTCTGTAAAATAGTTATCCAGCCCAGCAGACAGGCAAGTGCCGTTTGAGAGTAATTTCAGCCCCTAGCATTTGGCCTGGAGGGAAGCAAGCGTGCTCTCTAACTGATCAACCTGGATATTTCATTATTCATTAATTTACTGTTTAACCAAATCCCGCTCATTATCAGAGGCAACGCTTGGCAGAGCCCAAAGAACAGTAGCAGTTGGTGTCAGGCGTGGAGAATTGGCCCATTTGATCCTGGGCTGTTTTATTATTCAACACCACCGCCTGAGTAAAAGACCCATGAATAATAAAAAGGCAGAGCGTGTTTGAACGGAGGAGCATGACATCGCCTTACAAAACAGTAGCATTTAGATAATTAAAGGGGAGATACCCCGTCTTAGCAGTTTTTTTAATTTATTTTTTTAAATCTCTGTCAGTGGACAGAGGTGAAGAAGTCTTACAACTACTACATTCTAATGGATGGTCCCATTCTTACATTTCTATATACGTCATTTCAATGATGAGCTAACCTGTTTGCAGGAATTTTGGAATTAGCGCGGAAAGTGATGTCATCTTGTGTGAACATTTTGTATGAATTGTTCCAATTAAATCTCCAGGTGTTTCACGGTCCAGACGGTGCAATTGCCTGCTCCAATTGTGCAGAGATTTAGCATTCATTTTTACACCTTGGAGCATAAAAATATCCAATGGATACTCCTGCAATGGAGCTTGTTGGGCAAAGGAGAATGGCAGGAGAATGGAAGAAATTCCCCTTTAAAAAAGGATGGTACGTGGACAGTAGATTTAAAAAGCTCAGAATCTGCTCAGTAAATTGTATACACATATACTTGTGCAAATTTTTTAGGCCAATGGACGGATATATCAATTAGTCAGGCTGATAAATCTGTGTTGGTTTCTGCCTCGGGCACGATCAAAGTCGCACGGCAAATGGGCCTATCAGATGTGTTGGTAAATCACGTGCGATCTTGTGGTTCCTTATGAGAACGCATGATCATCACATGCAATCTTGTGGTTCCCTATGAGAACGCATGATCGGTCACATGCAATCTTGTGGTTCCCTATGAGAACGCATGATCATCACGTGCAATCATCACGTGCAATCTTGTGGTTCCTTATGAGAACTCATGATCATCACTTGCAATCTTGTGGTTCCCTATGAGAATGCATGATCATCACGTGCAATGCATGATAATCACGTGCAATCTTGTGGTTCCCTATAAGAACGCATGATCATCACGTGGAATCTTGTGGTTCTTATGGAACTATGATCATCACGTACAATCTTGTGGTTCCCTATGAGAATGCATGATCATCACATGCAATCTTGTGGTTCCCTATGAGAATGATGATCATCACGTGCAATCTTGTGTTCCCTATGAGAATGCATGATCATCACGTGCAATCTTGTGGTTCCCTATGAGAATGCATGATCATCACGTGCAATCTTGTGGTTCCCTATGAGAACGCATGATCATCACGTGTAAGTTGTGGTTCCCTATGAGAACGCATGATCATCACGGCAATCTTGTGGTTCCCTATGAGAAAGCATGATCATCACGTGCAATCTTGTGGTTCCTTATGAGAACTCATGATCATCAATTGCAATCTTGTGGGTTCCCTATGAGAATGCATGTCATCACGTGCAATCTTGTGGTTTCCTATGAGAAAGCTGATCACGTGTAATCTGTTGGTTCCCTATGAGAATGCATGATCATCACGTGCAATCTTGTGGTTCCCTATGAGAACGCATGATCATCAAGGCAATCTTGTGGTTCCCTATGAGAACGCATGTCATCACGTGTAATCTTGTGGTTCCCTATGAGAACACATGATCAACACGTGCAATCTTGTGGTTCCCTATGAGAACGCATGATCTATTGCCGTGACCGACAGTCATTTCCCTGGCCGAGCGCTCAAGTTGCGAACGCGACCAAAAGTCCATTCATGTGTACCCACCTTCATTTCTATACAGCCAGCATAATGTAATCAGCTACATTTATCACACGCGACTGATTGGAGGTCTTCAGAATTGCTCCTCCAATCAAGAATGTTTTAAATGATGATCAGCTATGGAAAACCAATCAGTTCCACTGTATGTGCTGGAATTCCGAACTAAAATTTCCAAAAGCAGATTTTTGGAATTTTTGCCTTTTTATTTCTTCCAAATTTCCCACATCAGTTTTCACCTTTCCGAAACTAGATTTTTATTTGCCTTTTTTAAAACTGAAGTTTCAACTTGTCAAAAATTCCGATCTGCAGGAGTTGTTTGAAACTTATCCATCAAGCTACGGTAATCGGACCAATGGAAAATTCTCCTTCCGTAGCCACTAGAGCTGGAATGGAATGCAGATCAGAACCCAGTTCCGAGGCAGATCTGGATTTAGCGCATTTTGAAATGTCGAGGAATTCCCCCACCCGATTTTGAAGACGATCCAGCCACATGTCCCAATTCCCCAATGGCAGTTTTTTTTTTTTTTTTAAATGTAAACACCCTGTTAGCATGACAATGAGAATTTAGGGTTCCAAGGTTTAATAATATTGGAACTAGGGTTATAATAATAATATAATATAATAGGTTTAATAATAAGTTTGCAAATTTGCACAGAGGAAAAGCAATCAATCCTCAAATGCAAATTCGATTTTTCGTAATTTTGAAATATTCCAAAAAATCTGAAAATATTAAAAATTACGAGAAATCTCAATAATACTAACGTGTTATAACTCCCATTGGCTTTATGGGTCGTTTGCGGATTTTCAAATTGTTTCTAAAATATGTGAATCTGCGAGCGGAACAGATTTTTTGCAAGTTCAGCATATCTAGTAGCCACATTATCATTAGTAGCTCAAAATTGCGCAAGGTCAAATTCGATCAGAAACTCCGCATCGAGAAATCATTATGGCTGGCTTGATGTTATTCACATTCAGTAGGTATTTAGCATTTTGTAGATGTTTTAACAATTTCGAGGAAACTGGATACTTAAGTCACTGCTGTGATTTGTAAACTTAAACTGCCAATTTCTTACATTGACATCTTTGCGGATGACCTTTTAAAATTGGTTTGTCTGTAATGTATTTTGCTAAAATGTAATGCCTCCAAATAACCTAATGCCAACTTTTAGCAGTGACCCATATCTATGGGAAGTTTGGAATAATAAAACCGGTTTACTAAAAGAAAACACCTTTCTCTCCGAGAGCCATTAAGGCTACGTCACAACTACACAACACCAAATGCGGAAAAGAACGCAATAAATTGCATTGTGGTTTAAAGTGTTCTTGCAATGCATTTTATGTGTCTACAGTGGTTTTTGTACAATTTGATGTGTTTTAATATACTACTTGTAGGGTATATTAAAAGCAATCTATTGTAAAGAAGTGTCCACCAGAACATACCAACTTACCAACCTTCTCCTTACATAGTGTTAGTCCCAAATGCTCGTTTTACCATCCTCACTGTCACTAAAGTCAAAAAGGCTGTGATACTGATGGCACAATGCGCTTGACAAGCTCATAGAAAGCTCACAGAACAGAAGGGATGTGTGGGACTTGCGAGAGTACTGGTGATGTTAAAGAGAGACAACTGGGGCTTACAAAAAGCTAGGTACACACATGAAGATTTTTAAAAGATGACATGTGATATCCTTCGGCTTCATGAGAGCTCGAAATGCACTACACACACTAACGATAAAGGGATGTCCCTTTATTATTAGTGCGGATACCCTTACAGAGGAGAGTATCTGGCAGTCTTATCAATCTAGCTCCATTGTGGCTGAATGTGAGCAATGTTCAGTATAAGGTCAGTATAAGGTAAGTATCATCCATATATTAACTTTTGGGGTAGCTATAATTGTGTTTAGCATTTTATTGGATGAATGTTAAAGTCAGTATAAGTAAGTATCTTCCATATATTAACTTTTGGGGTAGCTATTCTGTGTGTCACCCTCATCCACCCCTTTCTTCCATCTCCCAGTCCATCGGCACCCTTTCGTACTTCTCACACCCAGCCCGTCTTCTTAAACCTCACCAAGACGATCACCCAACACGTCCACGCCACCGTCGTATTCTTAACACCAGCGAGCTTATGCCCCTGACCCTAGAACCCCTCAGGAAAGGGCCGAACCCCGCGCAGAAAGGGACACGATCTGTGAGAACCCAAGACATTCTAGACAACAAAAAAGAATCTTTGAATGTTTATTTTTTTATGCCCTTTAAATCAAGTGTTTTGCCCAGAGCCAGGGAAACTGTCTACTCTTACAGTTCAATGTCTTTAACTGCAAGGTCCCTCCTCCATGGCGCTTGAAATTGATGCTATTCTGGGTTTATGCCGTTTGCTCTTTGCATCTTTATGGTCAAAGACTTCGGTGGTTAACAAAACGGTCCCCTGGATTAACTATAATGCCTTGATACACCTACGGCACTTACGACTCCTAACAGAGCAGGTATATCTGAGAGGGAATCTACCATAAAAAAGTGGCAGCACACTTTCAATGTTAAGGTTTTTGCAGGTCGGGTAAGTTTAAACATTTAAATCACCTGGGGAGGTTTCATGTTTGGATTTTGAAACCCTTTGGGAAATGGGTGGATAGCGTGACTTTTAAACAAGAAATTTGTTGGTCATGAGACTCGTTTGCTGGGAGTATAAATATAATTTGTTTTTCTGGTTGGTCCAGCAACGTTGCGACATTTACAGCCATATTGTTGAACACACAATCCATGATCCTTCTAGGGAAAGTCAAGGAAAGTCAACAAGTTAATCCGCCATTGCACCGATAAGGATAGTAAACCATATAGAAGCACTAGGCCAAGGCCAAGTTAAGCATATGGAAGTCTGAGGTGACCTGCTAATATCCTTTTTTAAGTAGGGGGGCATATTCCATATAGTGCAAATCTTTTAGGAAGTCATGTGACACAGATGGAATAGTTAAGTAGCATTTATAAGGATATAATTTACAGGATATAATTTATATAGTGGATAATGCAACCCCAACTGTAAATTATAAGGATATTAGAAGTCTCTGAGGAGTTCCATGACCATATAAAAACACAAGGCCGCAGACCAAGTACCTTTTATACAGGGCACGGAACGCCAAGGTGACTTCTAATATACCTTTAATTTACAGTTCAGGGTGCATTATTTATTATAACCTACCCTTTGTGGCTTCTGGTTTCCTTCTACTCCTGGAACTGTAAGATTATAAGGCTATAATCTTACAGTTGCTCCCATAGAAATCCACTAGGTAGGTTATAGGTTAGGGGTAGGTTATAAATTATATAATTCACACAAAATGTACTTCTTGTTGATTATTTGAAATAGTTACAATACATATAAATAATGATAATAAAAAAAAATCAACTTAATTTAAGACAAACATCATTAAAACAATTAAATTCAGGCAGAACAATAAAGGAGAAACAGTTATTTATTAAGGTATTACACGGTTAACACAGGGTAGGAAATAGATGTCGGAGAGGTACAAAATGCACTTGTATTAACACTGATAATGAGATTAGCCTGAAATACTTTGTAATTCGAAATTACTGAACAGCGAGTCATATTCTCAGCACCGCTCGTAAGTCATATAATAAACTCTGGAAACACCAGGCACTTAATAAAATATACAGACAGCCCCCAGATTGTAATCGTTTTATTTTCTGCTTTTCATCTAGTTTGTGTAGATCTTATAAAACTGGAAAACAATTTTCAGCAGGCGAAAGAACTGAATTAGATTTTAACGCTCATATTTTATCCCCAATGATAATTTATTCACTTTGCAAGCCGTGTTGTGACAGTGACATTTCATCATTCCAGAAAGCGATTGAAATGGAAACGTTCAATAAATGTGCAATTCAACTAAACTTTGCGTAGACAGTTTCTGCTGCTAAGCAAAAAAGTTCTCATTTACACCTTTTCAGTGCAAATTCCTTTTTTTTTCAGTGCAAAATATGTAACACGCAGTATATTCACACCCTACACTATCTGAAGGTTGCAGGAAACAGTGCTATTTCAGGGGTAAAAGCTCACAGTGGGGTTCAGGGGGTCACCATTGACAGGATAGCTAGGACACTGTCTTTGGTAGCCACACACCCTGAAACCCATAGGCCACAGCCTCTGTGTGTGGTTTCCAAACAGTAGAGTGAAGAAGCTAGTAAGGGGCAGTCAGCCGGCCTGGTACACACTGCAACATCTCGACAATCAACCTACTTTGATATTTCAATCAATATCTGGCCAATATATCAGTTTGGGGTTTTTTTGTTTTTTTTTAGTTTATTGATTGGTATATTCGGTTACCTCTCTGTCATAAGGATATAACTCATAAACTGATATTGATAGAATGATAGATAGAATGATATAGATAGAATGAATAGATAGAATGATAGATAAAATGATATAGATAGAATGATAGATAGAAGATAGAGAATGATATAGATAGAATGATATAGATAGAATGATATAGATAGAATTGATAAGATAGAATGATATAGATAGAGAGATATAGATAGAATGATATAGATAGAATGATAGATAGAATGATATAGATAGAATGAATAGATAGAATGATAGATAAGAATGATATAGATAGAAGATAGATGTAGAATGATATAGATAGAATGATAGATAGAAGATATAGATAGAATGATAGATGAGATTATAGAAGAATGATAGATAGAATGATATAGATAGAAGATAGATGAATGTATTAGATAGAATGATATAGATAGAATGTAGAAGAATGATAGATAGAATGATATAGAAGAATGATATAGATAGAGATAGTAGATGATATGATAGAAGAATAGATAGATGATAGAAGATATAGATAGAAGAAATGAATTGAAATAGATAGAATGATTAGATGAATGATAGATAGAATGATAGAGATGAATATAGATGAATGATATAGATAGAATGATATAGATGGAATGTATAGATAGAATGATAGATAGAATGATAAGATAGGAATAGATAGAATGATAGAATGATATAGATAGAATGATATAGATAGAAATGATATAGATAGAATGTAGATAGATAGAATGATAGATTAGAATGATATAGATAGAAGATATAGATGAATGATAGATAGAAAATGATATAGATGAATGATATAGATAGAATGATAGATAATGTATAGAAGGATAGATAGAATTAGAATGATATAGATAGAATGATAGATAGAATGATATAGATAGAATGATATAGATAGAATGATATAGATAGAATGAGATAGATAGAATGATATAGATAGAATGATAGATAGAATGATATAGATAGAATGATAGAGAGAATGATAGATAGAATGATATAGATAGAATGATTGATAGAATGATAGATAGAATGATATAGATAGAGATGATATAGATAGAATGATATAGATAGAATGATAGATAGAATGATAGATAGAATGATATAGATAGAATGATATAGATAGAATGATAGATAGAATGATATAGATAGAGATGATAGATAGAATGATAGATAGAATTGATATAGATAGAATGATATAGATAGAATGATGATAGAAGATATAGATAGAATGATATAGATAGAATGATAGATAGAATGATATAGATAGAAGATAGATAGGAATAGGAATATAGATAGAATGATAGATAGAATGAAGATAGAATGATAGATGAATGATAGATAGAAAAGATATAGATAGAATGATAGATAGAATGATAGATAGAATGATGTAGATAGAATGATATAGATAGAATGATAGATAGAATGATAGATAGAATGATATAGATAGAATGAATAGATGGAATGACAGATAGAATGATATAGATGGAATGATAGATAGAATGATATAGATAGAATGATATAGATAGAATGATTAGATAGAATGATAGATAGAATGATATAGATAGAAGATATAGATGGAATGATAGATAGAATGATATAGATAGAATGATAAGATAGAATGATAGATAGAATGATATAGATAGATGATAGATAGATGATACAGATAGAATGACAGATAGAATGATATAGATAGAATGATAGATAGAATGATATAGATAGAATGATAGATAGAATTATAGATAGAATGATATAGATAGAATGATAGATATAATGATTATAGATGAATGATATAGATAGAATGATAGATAGAATGATATAGATAGAATGATATAGATGGAAAGACAGATGGAATTATAGATGAATGTATAGATAGAATGATAGATAGAATGATATAGATAGAATGATAGATAGAATGATAGATAGAATGTATATAGATAGAATGATAGATAGAATGATATAGATTGAATGACAGATAGAATGATATAAATAGAATGATAGATAGAATGATAGATAGAATGATATAGATAGAATGATATAGATGGAATGACAGATAGAATGATAGATAGAATGATAGATAGATGATAGTAGAAGGATATAGATAGATAGATGATATAGTTAGAATGATATAGGATGAATGATATAGATAGAATGATAGATAGAATGATAGATAGAATGATATAGATAGAATGATACATAGAATGATAGATAGAATGATAGATAGAATGATAGATAGAATGATATAGATAGAATGATAGATAGAATGATAGATAGAATGATATAGATAGCATGATATAGATAGAATGATAGATAGAATGATATAGATAGAATGATTAGATAGAATGATAGATAGATGAGAAGTAGAATAATAGATGAATGATATAGATAGAATGATATAGATAGAATGATAGATAGAATGATATAGATAGAATGATAGATAAAGTAGAATGATATAGATAGAATGATATAGATAGAATGATAGATAGAATGATATAGATAGAATGGTAGATAGAATAATATAGATAGAATGATAGATACAGTAGAATGATATAGATAGAATGATATAGATAGAATGATATAGATAGAATGAAGATAGTAGAATGAAGAAGAATGATATAGATAGACTGATAGCATTGATAGTAGAAATAGATAGATGTAGATAGATGAATAGATAGAATGATATAGATAGAATGATAATAGAATGATAAGAAGATAGATAGAATGATAGATAGAATGATATAGATAGAATGATATAGATAGATGATTATAGATGATATAGATAGAAGATATGATAGAATGATGATAAGATAGTAATGAGATAGAATGATAGATAGAATGATTAGATAGAATGATATAGAATAGAATGATAGATAGAATGATATAGATAGAGATAGATAAAGTAGAATGATATAGATAGAATGATATAGATAGAATGAAAGATAGAATGATATAGATAGATAGAATGATATAGATAGAATGAAAGATAGAATGATATATAGAATGATATAGATAGAATGAAAGATAGAATGATATATAGAATGATATAGATAGAATGAAAGAAAGAATGATATAGATAGAATGAAGATAGAATGAATAGATAGAAATGATATAGATAGAATGAAAGATTAAAATGATATATATAGAATGATAATGATATAATGATGAAGCTCTGATTTTTTAAGCCTGTTTGTTAACAAAGCTTAGTGGGTGCAAACCATTGTATTTCTTCATTCTGACCGACCATTTGCCATAGGTGCGGTTGGCTGGAACAAGCGACTGTCCATAGAGAAGAACTGATGGACAACAGACATTGGACATTGGTCGCCAGAAAAAAATGACTGATCAACCATTGTTGGCTAAAAATTGGATGGTGTGTACCCAGCCTTAGACTTTACAACTGGGCTAACAAACAGAAAAATTAACTGCTGATTTTACAATAAAAATTGCGTGGCATAAAACGTTCTTGGTTCCGGCCCTAAAATCCAATAACGTTCCCTTTTATTCATCCTTTTGTACTTGTGCATTAAAGTTCCCTTCATACCTACGCTCATTTACAACTAGGCATTTGATTCTTTGAGATAATAACAAGATTGTTTTTCAATCTCCATTTTTCCCCCCCTCGATTATGAAGCCCCTGAGCCTCCTTCCTATAGGAAATCTTCCCTTCCCCCATTCAAACATTCTGTCAATCAATGGTCGTAAAATAGTATCCAGCCCAGCAGACAGGCAAGTGCCGTTTGAGAGTAATTTCAGCCCCTAGCATTTGGCCTGGAGGGAAGCAAGGTGCTCTCTAACTGATCAACCTGGATATTTCATTATTCATTAATTTACTGTTTAAACAAATCCCGCTCATTATCAGAGGCAACGCTTGGCAGAGCCCAGAAACAGTAGCAGTTGGTGTCAGGCGTGGAGAATTGGCCCATTTGATCCGGGCTGTTTTATTATTCAACACCACCGCCTGAGTAAAAGACCCATGAATAATAAAAAGGCAGAGCGTGTTTGAACGGAGGAGCATGACAATCGCCTTACAAAACAGTAGCATTTAGATAATTAAAGGGGAGATACCCCGTCTTAGCAGTTTTTTTAATTTATTTTAAATCTCTGTCAGTGGACAGAGGTGAAGAAGTCTTACAACTACTACATTAATGGATGGTCCCATCTTCTACATTTCTATATACGTTATTTCAATGATGAGCTAACGTTTTGCAGGAATTTTGAATTAGCGCGGAAAGTGATGTCATCTGTGTGAACATTTTGTATGAATTGTTCCAATTAAATCTCCAGGTGTTTCACGGTCCAGACGTGTGCAATTGCCTGCTCCAATTGTGCAGAGATTTAGCATTCATTTTTACAACCTTGGAGCATAAAAATATCCAATGGATAATCCGCAATGGAGCTTGTTGGGCAAAGGAGAATGGCAGGAGAATGGAAGAAAATTCCCCTTTAAAAAAGAAGTGGTACGTGGACAGTAGATTTAAAAAGCTCAGAATCTGCTCAGAAATTGTATACACATATATACGTGCAAATTTTTTTCCAACGGACGGATTATCAATTAGTCAGGCTGATAAATCTGTGTTGGTTTCTGCCGGGCACGATCAAAGTCGCACGGCAAATGGGCCTATCAGATGTGTTGGTAAATCACTGCGTCTGTGGTTCCTTATGAGAACGCATGATCATCACATGCAATCTTGTGTGTTCCCTATGAGAACGCATGATCGGTCACATGCAATCTTGTGGTTCCCTATGAGAACGCATGATCATCACGTGCAATCTTGTGGTTCCCTATGAGAATGCATGATCATCACGTGCAATCTTGTGGTTCCCTATGAGAACGCATGATCATCACGTGCAATCTTGTGGTTCCTTATGAGAACTCATGATCATCACGTGCAATCTTGTGGTTCCCTATGAGAATGCATGATCATCACGTGCAATCTTGTGGTTCCCTATAAGAACGCATGATCATCACGTGGAATCTTGTGGTTCCTTATGAGAACTCATGATCATCACGTACAATCTTGTGGTTCCCTATGAGAATGCATGATCATCACATGCAATCTTGTGGCCCTATGAGAATGTGATGATCATCACGTGAATCTTGTGGTTCCCTATGAGAATGCATGATCATACGTGCAATCTTGTGGTTCCCTTGAGAATGCATGATCATCACGTGCAATCTTGTGGTTCCCTATGAGAACGCATGATCATCACGTGTAAGCTTGTGGTTCCCTATGAGAACGCATGATCATCACGTGCAATCTTGTGGTTCCCTATGAGAACGCATGATCATCACGTGCAATCTTGTGGTTCCTTATGAGAACTCATGATCATCACTTGCAATCTTGTGGTTCCCTATGAGAATGCATGATCATCACGTGCAATCTTGTGGTTCCCTATGAGAATGCATGATCATCACGTGTAATCTTGTGGTTCCCTATGAGAATGCATGATCATCACGTGCAATCTTGTGGTTCCCTATGAGAACGCATGATCATCAAGTGCAATCTTGTGGTTCCCTATGAGAACGCATGATCATCACGTGTAATCTTGTGGTTCCCTATGAGAACACATGATCAACACGTGCAATCTTGTGGTTCCCTATGAGAACGCATGATCTTGCCGTGACCGACAGTCATTTCTCCTGGCCGAGCGCTCACTAGTTGCGAACGCGACCAAAGTCCATTCATGTGTACCCACCTTCATCTATACAGCCAGCAAATGTAATCAGCACATTTACACACGCGACTGATTGGAGGTCTTCAGAATTGCTCCTCCATCAAGATTTTAAATGATGATCAGCTATGGAAAACCAATCAGTTCCACTGTATGTGCTGGAATTCCGAACTAAAATTTCCAAAAGCAGATTTTTGGAATTTTTGCCTTTTTATCTTTCCAAATTTCCCACATCAGTTTCATCCTTTCCGAAACTAGATTTATTTTGCCTTTTTTAAAACTGAAGTTTCACTTGTCAAAAATTCCGATCTGCAGGATTGTTTTGAAACTTATTCCTACAAGCTACGGTAATCGGACCAGATGGAAAATTCTCCTTCCGTAGCCACTAGAGCTGGAATGGAATGCAGATCAGAACCCAGTTCCGAGGCAGATCTCGGATTTAGCGCATTTTCTGAAATGTCGAGGAATTCCCCACCCGATTTTTTGAAGACGATCCAGCCACATGTCCCAAATTCCCCAATGGCAGTTTTTGTTTTTTTTTTAAATGTAAACACCCTGTTAGCCATGACAATGAGAATTCTAGGGTTCCAAGGTTTAAATATATTGGAACTAGGGTTATAATATAATATAATAATAATAGGTTTAATAATAAGTTTGCAAATTTGCACAGGGAAAGCATCAATCTCAAATGCAAATTCCGATTTTTGTAATTTTGAAATATTCCAAAAAATCTGAAATATTTAAAAATTACGAGAAATCTCAATAATATACGTGTTTATAACTCCCCTTGGCTTAATGGGTCAGTTTGCGGTTTTCAAATTGTTTCTAAAATCTGTGAATGCGAGCGGAACAGATTTTTTGCAAGTTCAGCCATATCTAGTAGCCACATTATCATTGTAGCTCAAAATTGCGCAAGGTCAAATTCGATCAGAACCTCCGCACGAGAAAATCATCATGGCTGGTGGTTATTCACATTCAGTAGGTATTTAGCATTTTGTAGATGTGTTAACAATTTCGAGGAAATCCTGGATACTTAAGTCACTGCTGTGATTTGTTAAACTTTAAACGCCATATTTCTTTACATGACATCTTTGCGGATGACCTTTAACATTTGTTTTGTCTGTAATGTATTTGCTAAAATGTAATGCCTCCAAATAACCTAATTGCCAACTTTTACCTGAGCAGTGACCCATATCTATGGGAAGTTTGGAATAATAAAACCGGTTACTAAAAGAAAACACCTTTCTCTCCGAGAGCCATTAAGGCTACGTCACACACACAAACACCAAATGCACGGAAAAGAACGCAATAAATTGCATTGTGGTTTAAGTGTTCTTGCAATGCATTTTTATGTGTCTACAGTGGCATTTTTGTACAATTTGATGTGTTTTAATATACTACTTTGCAGGGCTATATTTAAAAGCAATTATTGTAAAGAAATGTCCACCCAGAACATACCAACTTACCAACCTCTCCTTTACTAGTGTTAGTCCCAAATGCTCGTCTTTACCATCCTCACTGTCACTAATAGTCAAAAAGGCTGTGATACTGATGGCACAATGCGCTTGATCAAGCTCATAGAAAGCTCACAGAACAGAAGGGATGTGTGGGATTGCGAGAGTACTGGTGATGTTAAAGAGAGACAACTGGGGCTTACACTAAAGCTAGGTACACACATGAAAGATTTTAAAGATGACATGTGAATATCCTCGGCTTCATGAGAGCTCGAAAATGCACTACACACACTAACGATAAAGGGATGTCCCTTATTATTAGTGCGTGTACCCACCTTTACAGAGGAGAGTATCTTGGTCAGTTCTTATCAATTCTAGCTCCATTGTGGTGAATTGTGAGCATGTTCAGTATAAGGTCAGTAAAGGTAAGTATCATCATATTAACTTTTGGGTAGCTATATCGTGTTTAGCATGTTATTGGATGAATGTATAAGTCAGTATAGGTAAGTTCTTCCATAATATTAACTTTTGGGGTAGCTATAATCTGTGTTTAGCATTGTTATGGATGAATGTATAAGTCAGTATAAGGTAAGTATCTTCCATAATATTAACTTTTGGGGTAGTTATAATCTGTGTTTAGCATTGTTATTGGATGAATGTAAAGTCAGATAAGGTAAGTATCTTCCATAATATAACTTTGGGTAGTTATAACGGTGTTTACATTGTGATTGGAGAATGTATAAGGTCAGTATAAGGTAAGTATCTCCATAATATTACTTTCGGGGTGGGTAGTTATAATCGGTTGTTAGCATTGTTATGGAGGAATGTATAAGGTCAGTATAAGGTAAGTATCCATAATATTAACTTTTGGGGTAGCTATAATCGTGTTTAGCATTGTGATTGGATGATAGTATAAGGTCAGTATAAGGTAAGTTCTTCCATAATATTAACTTTGGGGTGGTAGCTATAATCGGTGTTGCATTGTGATTGGATGAATGTATAAAAGTCAGATAAGGTAAGTATCTTCCATAATATTAACTTTGGGGTAGTATAATCTGTGTTTAGCATTGTTATTGGATGAATGTATAAAGTCAGTATAAGGTAAGTATCTTCCATAATATTAACTTTTGGGTAGTTATAATCGTGTGTTTAGCATTGTGATTAGGAGGAATGTATAAAGTCAGTATAAGGTAAGTATCTTCCATAATATTAACTTTTGGGGTAGTTATAATCGTGTGTTACATTGTGATTGGAGGAATGTATAAGGTCAGTATAAGGTAAGTATCATCCATTAATATTAACTTTTGGGGTATGCTATAAACGGTTGTTAGCATTGTTATTGGATGAATGTATAATTCAGTATAAGGTAAGTATCATTCCATAATATTAACTTTTGGGTATCTATAATCTGTGTTTAGCATTGTGATTGGATGAATGTATAAAGTCAGTATAAGGTAAGTATCTTCCATAATATAACTTTTGGGGGTAGCTATAATCGGTGTTTAGCATGTTATTGGTTGAATGTATAAAGTCGATAAGGTAAGTTATCCATAAATTAACTTTGGGGTAGTTATAATCGGTGTTTATCATTGTGATTGGAGGAATGTCATAAAGTCAGTATAAGGTAAGTATCTTCCATAATATTAACTTTTGGGTAGTTATAATCGGTGTTTAGCATTGTGATTGGAGGAATGTATAAAGTCAGTATAAGGTAAGTATCTTCCATAATATTAACTTTCGGGGTAGTTATAATCGGTGTTTAGCATTGTGATTGGAGGAATGTATAAGGTCAGTATAAGGTAAGTATCATCCATAATATTAACTTTTGGGGTAGCTATAATCGGTGTTTAGCATTGTTATTGGATGAATGTATAAAGTCAGTATAAGGTAAGTATCATCCATAATATTAACTTTTGGGGTAGCTATAATCGGTGTTTAGCATTGTGATTGGATGAATGTATAAAGTCAGTATAAGGTAAGTATCATCCATAATATTAACTTTTGGGGTAGCTATAATCGGTGTTTAGCATTGTTATTGGATGAATGTATAAAGTCAGTATAAGGTAAGTATCTCCATAATATAACTTTGGGGGTAGGTTATAACGTGTTATCATTGTGATTGGATGAATGTATAAAGTCAGTATAAGGTAAGTATCTCCATAATATTAACTTTGGGTAGTATAATCGGTGTTTAGCATTGTTGATTGGATGAATGTATAAAGTCAGTATAAGGTAAGATCTCCATAATATTAACTTTTGGGTAGCTATAATCTGTGTTTAGCATTGTGATTGGATGAATGTATAAAGGTCAGTATAAGGTAAGTATCTCCATAATATTAACTTTTGGGGTGGTGCTATAATCGGTGTTTAGCATTGTTATTGGAGGAATGTATAAAGTCAGTATAAGGTAAGTATCTTCCATAATATTAACTTTTGGGTAGTTATAATCTGTGTTTAGCATTGTTATTGGAGGAATGTATAAAGTCAGTATAAGGTAAGTATCTTCCATAATATTAACTTTTGGGTAGTTATAATCTGTGTTTAGCATTGTGATTGGATGAATGTATAAAGTCAGTATAAGGTAAGTATCTTCCATAATATTAACTTTTGGGTAGTTATAATCTGTGTTTAGCATTGTATTGGAGGAATGTTAAAGAGTCAGTATAAAGTAAGTATCTTCTATAATATAACTTTTGGGTAGTTTAATCTGTGTTTAGCATGTTTATTGGAGGAATGTATAAAGTCGTATAAGGTAAGTATCTTCCATAATATAACTTTTGGGGTAGTTTATAATCTGTGTTTAGCATTGTTATTGGAGGAATGTTATAAGTCGTATAAGGTAAGTATCTTCCATAATATTAACTTTTGGGTAGTTATAATCTGTGTTTAGCATTGTGATTGGATGAATGTATAAAGTCAGTATAAGGTAAGTATCTTCCATAATATTAACTTTTGGGTAGTTATAATCTGTGTTTAGCATTGTTATTGGAGGAATGTATAAGGTCAGTATAAGGTAAGTATCTTCCATAATATTAACTTTTGGGGTAGTTATAATCGGTGTTTAGCATTGTGATTGGAGGAATGTATAAAGTCAGTATAAGGTAAGTATCTTCTATAATATTAACTTTTGGGGTAGTTATAATCAGTGTTTATCATTGTGATTGGAGGAATGTATAAGGTCAGTATAAGGTAAGTATCTTCCATAATATTAACTTTTGGGATATTCAAGCTCCATTGTGGCTGCATTGTGATTGGAGGAATGTATAAGATCAGTATAAGGTAAGTATCTTCCATAATATTAACTTTTGGGGTAGTTATAATCGGTGTTTAGCATTGTGATTGGAGGTCTGTATAAGGTCAGTATAAGGCAAGTATCTTTCAGAATATTAACTTTTGGGGTAACAAAAAAGTTCATATTTAAATGCTTATGAAGGTTCTCATTCATCCATGTCATGGTATATCTGTTATATTCAGTTAGATCAACTGGACTTGACGTTTAGTTCTTGAAGACGTTTCGCTAGTCATCCGACTGGCTTTCTCAATTCAGATTGACTTGTACAAGAATCTGTGGCAATTATGTACCCTGGAAAATGCCAATTAGCATATCCCAGTCAAGTGTTAAGGGCGTGATTGGATAGTGGCTAAGAGGTGTTATAGGAACACCCAGGGTAAAGTGTCAAAACAGCATTGTACATGGTAGACAGTTGGTGTTGAACCCCCCCACCTCTATTTATGCTTGGTTTCTTTATTTTCACATAAATGGCCTCCTTAACACCTCTCTTGAACCAGTCACATTCCTTTGCCAATATGTTAACATTACAATCTTCAAAGGTATGTCCTTTATCCTTAAGATGCAGGTACACGGCAGAGTCCTGGGGTCCTCGGGTCAGGACTCAGCCGTGTTACTTGAAGGACATTCCTCAATATGAGATATACATTTTAGTAACTATGTAGATTCAATAATGCGCCTCAGAATAATGTCCAGTTTTTATATATCTTTTTTACTACTTTTTCACAGACTATTTGCCACATTGAGATGGTACCTAGAGACAATAAAAGGACACTAGGAACTTGATATGCACTTTATTTGCACACTCAAAGCACTTTACACACTGTAGCAATTTATGTATGTAAAATTGTTTTACTGAATTATTATTGAACACTGTATAACATTGCATTATTGAGAGACTGTTTTTAAGGAGAATAAGTTTATTGCATATGTTTTTTATTGATATTTATGTAACAGACACCTGTTGTTGGTTCCACCCTAATGAGGGGGAGGGACCTATGTCTATCACAGTCTTTATATTTTCCTCAACCACAGTTGCATTTTATCACCTGAAGAAGAGGGTATCCCCCCGAAACGTTGTGACGTGGATATGTGTGGTTCACAATAAAATTTTCTAAAGATTTTGAGTGTGACCCTCAGTTACCTTTTTTTCCTGCGAAACCATTGGTTCCTAAGGGAAGAACCTACAGAGGTGTCTGCACCCACAGTTGGGTAGAGTGCACCTCCACCATTGTTTATCCTGCCTGAATTGAGAAAGCCAGTCGGATGACTAGCGAAACGTCTTCAAGAACTAAACTTCAAGTCCAGTTAATCTAATTGAATACAACAGATATTCATATTTAAATGTTTGCTCTTCTTTAAAGTTTATTATTAAAAACTGAAATGTAACGGTAATCTTTCTCCATTTTGCTTGAAAACTAAATTAAAGCAGATTTTTCCATTCACTGAATTTCCTATTTGCCTATTATTTCACGCACTGATTCGTGTATTTTTGTCTATGATTCACTGGGATGCACAATGTATCAGGTGTGTGAAGGCACCGAGTGGAATTAATGTGCCACTCTTCATGCTGATAGCTACCTGGCACAATGCAATATTCTCTGTAATCTCCTGGCTCTGGGGACAATAAACTAATTAGGTATTTAACCTTGAGCCTTGCTGTTTGTTACCTAGAAGATGAAGAATGCAATTGCTGAGTTCATTGATGCCTATTTCTGACATACATGGTTGGCTCTTTGTACATCCTGCTATTCCTTATGGTATTTCACCAGATAATGTTTATACAATATGATAGAACATTTGCTTATGAATTAATGAGATGCTTTTTGTATAGTTGTCCTATACAACCCTTGTTCTTTCCAGTTCCTAGTTTGTTTGAACATAGTTAATCTGTTATAATAATTAGCTATTTTGTAGGTTATAATCAGTGCTTAGCTATGTCATCCGTTATAATCCGTGCTTAACTATGTCATCAGTTATAATCAGTGTTTAGCTATGTCATCTGTTATAATCCGTGCTTAACTATGTCATCAGTTATAATCAGTGTTTAGCTATGTCATCCGTTATAATCAGTGTTTAGCTATGTACATAGTCAATCCTTCTCTAATATCTATCATCTAATATACAGCATGTACATACGTCAAGTCCTCGCTAAATTGTCTATTCAATGATAGATCAGCAATGTACATAGTCAATCTTCTCTAATATCTATCAATAGACAGCAAGTACATAGTCAATCCTTCATGTCTCACAATCTGTCCTATCAATATAGACAATTTCAATAGTACAATAGTCTATAACATCCTTCTCTAAGCTTACTCTATCCCTTAGACAGCCAATGTACAATACGTCAAGCCTTACGCTAAGATCTATCTATAGACGATGTACATATCAATTCGCCATTACTAATGTCTAGCAATATAGACGCGCATGTTACATAGTCAATCCTTCTCTCTATCTATCAATATAGATGCAATGTACATAGTCAAATCCTCTCTAATGTTCTACATCTAACAGCAAGGTTAATAGTCAATCTTCCTCTAATAGTCCTAATCAATATAGACCAGCAATGTAATATCAATCCTTCCTCTAATATCTATCAATATAACAAAGCAATGGTAATGGGTCATCCCCTTCTCGAATATCTATCAATATAGACAGCAATGTACATAGTCAATCCTTCTCATTTCTATCAATATAGACAGTCAATTGTACATAGTCAATCCTTCTCTAATTCTATCAATATAGACCGTCAATGTACAGAGTCCAATCCTTCTCTACTTCTATCGAACTCTAGACATCCTAAATGTTCACACCAATTGCATCCTTCTCTAATTCTATCAGTATAACAGGCAATGTAATCAGTCAAATCCTTCTCTAATATCATCGTATCAGACAGTCAATTCATAGTATCCTTCTCTAATTCTAATCAATATAGACAAGCAAGTTTCCAGTAGATCAATCCTTCTCTAATGTCTATCAATTAGACAGCAAATTGTACATAGTCATCCTTCTCTATATTATCAATAGAGACAGCAATGTACATAGTCAATATCCTTCTCTAATATCTAGTCACTATACGCAATTTACATAGTCAATCCTTCTCTAATTCTATCATATAGACAAGCAATGTACATATCGCCTTCTCTAATGTCTATCATATAGACAAAGCACTGTACATAGTCAATCCTTCTCTAAATATTCTATCAATATAGACAGCAATGTACATAGTCAATCCTTCCTCTAAAAATGTCTATCAATATAGACACAATTACATAGTCAATCCTCTCTATTTCTACAATATAGAACGCAATGTACATAGTCAATCCTTCTCTAATGTCTATCATATAACAAGCAATGTACATAGTCAATCCTTTCTCTAATATCTATCAATATGACAAGCAAGATGTACTAGTCAATTCCGTCTCTAATATTATAATATAGCAGCATGTACATAGTCGAATCCTTCTCTAAATTCTATCAATATAGACAGCAATGTAACACTAGTCAGTCTTCTCTAATTCTAATCAATATAGACAGCAATGTACAATAGTCATCCTCTTCTCTAATATCTATCAATATAGATGCAATGTACATAGTAATCCTTCTCTAATATCTATCATATGACAAGCAATGTACTAGTCAATCCTTCTCTAATATCTATCAATATAGACTGCAATGTACAATAGTCAATCCTTCTCTTAATTTCTATCAATATAGGACACAAGCATACCATAGTCATCCTTCTCTACTATCTATCAATATAGTACAGCAATGTACATAGTCAATCCTTCTCTAATATCTATCAATTATAGACAGCATGTACATAGTTCAATCCTTCTCTAACTATCTATCAATATAGACACAATGTACATAGTCAATCCTTCCTCTATGTATATCAATATAGACAGCAATGTACTAGTCCAATCGTTCTGCTAAGGATATCGAATATAGATAGCATGTACCATAGTCAAGTCCTTCCTAATATCTATCAATATAGACATCAATGTACATAGTCAATCTTCTCTAATGTCCTATCAATATCGAACAGCAATGTAGCTATAATCCTTCTCTAATTCTATCAAATACAGAAGCAATGTACATAGTAAATCTTCTCTAATTCTTCAATATAGACAGCAATGTACATAGTCAATCCTGCTCTAATATCTATCAATATAACCGCAATGTACATAGTCAATCCTTCTCTAATTCTTCAATATAGACAGCAATGTAACATAGTCATCCTTCTCTAAATCTATCAATAGATAGCAATGTACATATCAAATCTCTCTAATATCTATCAATATAGTAGCAATTGTACATATCAATCCTTCCTTAATATCTATCAATATAGAAGCAATTGTACATAGTCGAATCCTTCTCTCAATATCTATCAATATAGACACAAATGTACATATCTCAATCCTTCTCTAATAGTCTATCAATAAGAGATTCAGCAATGTACATAGTCAAAATCCTTCTCTAATAAGCCTATCAAATATCATACAAAAGCAATGTTACATAGTCAATCCCTCTCTCTAATATCTATCAATATAACAGCAATGTACACGTCAATCCTTCTCTAATGTCTATCAATATAGACAGCAATGTACATAGTCCATCTTCTCTATTCTATCAATATAGACAGCAATGTACATAGTCAATCCTTCCTAATTCTATCAATTATAGACAGCAATGTACATAGTCAATCCTTCTCTAATGTCTATCAAATCAATAAGCCGCAATGTACATAGGTCTCCTCTCTAATATCCTATCAATATAACGCAATGTACAAGTATAAACAATCCTTCTCTAATCTATCAATATAGAAGCATGTACTGTCAATCCTTCTCTAATATCTATCAATATAGAAGCAATGTACATAGTCAATCCTTCTCTAATCTCTATCAATATAGAAGCAATGTACATAGTCCAATCCTTCCTCTAATATTATCAAATCATTAGATGAGCAATGTACATAGTCAATCCTTCTCTAATATCTATCAATAAGACAGCAAGGTACATAGTCAATCCTTCTCTAATGTCTATCAATATAGCACAGCAATGTACATAGATCAATCCTTCTTATAATCTATCAATATAGACAGCAATTTACATATCATCCTTCTCTAAATCTATCACTATAGACCGAATGTCATAGTCAATCCTCTCTAATGCCTCATCAATATAGTCAGCAATGTACATAGTCAATCCTTCTCTAATATCTATCAATATGACAGCAATGTACTAGTCAATTCCTTCGCTAATGATCTATCAATATAGGACAGCAATGTCTAGTCAATCCTCTCTAATATCTATCAATATAGACGCAATGTACATAGTCCTCCCTGCTCTATCTTTCTATCAATATCACAGCAATGTACATAGTCAATCCTCCTCTAATGTCTATCAATATAGACCAGCAATGACATAGTCAATCCTCTCTAATAATCTATCAATATAGACAAGCATGTACATAGTCAATCCTCTCAATAGTCTTCAATATAGGACAGCAATGTCCCACAGTCAATCCTTCTCTAATATCTATCAATATAGAACAGCAATGTACATAGTCAATCCTTCTCTAATATCTATCAATATAGACGGCAATGTAGAATTAGTCAATCCTTCTCTAATTCTATCAATAGACAGCAATGTACAGATAGTCATCCTTCCTAAATTACTTCAATATAGACAGCAATGTACACAGTCATCCTCTTCTCTAATATCTATCAATAAGACAGCAATGTACATAGTCAATCCTTCTCTAATTCTATCACAATATAGACAGCAATGTTACATCAAGTCATCACCTTCTCTAATTCTATCAATATAGACGCAATGTACATAGTCATCCTTCTCTATGTCTATCAATGAGACACGCAATGTACATAGTCAGTCTTCTCTATTATCTTATCATATAGACAGCAATGTACATAGTCATCCTTCTCTAATGCTATCATATAGACAGCAATGTACATAGTCAATCTTCTCTACTAACTATCCATATAGACAGCATATTACATAGTCAATCCTTCTCTAATGTCTATCATATAGACAGAATGTACATAGTCAATCCTTCCTAATGTCTATCAATATAGACAGCAATGTACATAGTCAATCCTTCTCTAATACTATCAATAAGACAGCAATGTACATAGTCAATCCTCTCTAATGTCTATCAATAGATACAGCAATGTACATAGTCAAATCCTTCCTCTAATTCTATCATATATACAAGCAATGTACATAGTCAATCCTTCTCTAATATCATCAATATAGACCAATGTACATAGTCAATCCTTCTCTAATGTCTATCAATATGACAGCAATGTACATAGTCATCCTTCTCTAATGTCTACAATAATATAGACAGCAATGTACATAGTCAATCCCTCTCTAAATTCTATCAATATAGATCAGCAATGTAACATAGTCAATCCTTCCTATTCTATCATATAGAGCAATGTACATAGTCATCCTTTTTCTAATTCTATCAATATAGACACAATGTACATAGTCAATCCTTCCTAATATCTATCAATATGACAGCAATGTACATAGTCAAATCCCTCTCTAATGTCTATCAATATAGACAGCAATTCTAGCAATCTCTCTAATATCTATCATTAGCAGCAATACATAGTCAATCCTTCTCTAATATCTATCATATAGACGCAATGTACATAGTCATCCTTCTCTAATTCTATCAATATAGACAGCAATGTACATCGTCAATCCTTCTCTAATATCTATCAATATAGACAGCAATGTACATAGTCAATCCTTCTCTAATTCTATCAATATAGACAGCAATGTACATAGTCATCCTTCTCTAATATCTATCATTAGACACAATGTACATAGTCCAATCCTTCTCTATGATCTATCAATATAGACAGCAATGTACATAGTCAATCCTCGCTAATCTATCAATATAATACAGCAATGTACATAGTCAATCCTTCTCTAATATCTATCAATATAGACAGCAATGTACATAGTCATCCTTCTCAATGGTCTATCAATATAGAAGCAATGTCAAGTCAATCCCTTCTCTAATATCTACAATATAGACAGCAATGTACATAGTCAATCCTTCACTAATGTCTATCATAGATAGATCAAGCAATGTACATAGTGCAATCCTTCTCTATATCTATCAATATAGACAGCAATGTACTAGAGTCAATCCTTCTCATTCTATCAATTAGACAGCAATGTACATAGTCAATCCTTCTCTAATTCTATCAATATAGACAGCAATGTCATAGTCATCCCTTCTCTATATCTATCAATATAGACGCAATTACATAGTCAATCCTTCTCTAATATCTATCAACAATATAGACAAGCAATGTACATAGTCCAATCCCTTCTCTAATTCTATCAATATAGACAGCAATGTACATAGTCAATCCTTCTCTATATCTATTCAATATAGAAGCATGTACATAGTCAATCCTTCTCTAATTCACTCAATATAGACAGCAATGTACATGTCAATCCTATCTCTAATTTCTATCATATAACATGTACTAGTCAATCCTTCCACTATCTATCATAGACAGCAATGTACATAGTCCAATCCTTCTCTAATATCTATCAATATCGACCAGCAATGTACATAGTCAATCCTTCTCTAATTTCTATCAATATAGACCAATGTACATAGTCAATCCTTCTCTAATTCTAGCATCTAGACAGCAATGTACAAGTCAATCCTTCTCAATGTCTATCAATATAGGACAGCAATGTACAGTAGTCAATCTCTCTAATTCTATCAATATGACAGCATGACATAGTCAATCCTTCTAATGTCATCATATAGACAGCAATGTACATAGTCATCCCTGATTTGTACTCTCTAATGTCTATCAATATAGACAGCAATGTACATAGTCAATCCTTCTCTAATATCTATCAATATAGACAGCAATGTACTAGTCATCCTCTCTAATTCTATCAATGAGACAGCAATGTACATAGTCAATCCTTCTCTAATTCTCATCAATATAGACAGCAATGTACATAGCAATCCTTCTCTAATATCTATCATATAGACAGCATGTACATAGTTAACTCTTCTCTAATATCTATCAATATAGAAGCAAATGTACATAGTAAATCCTTTCTCTAAATATCTATCACATATATACAGCACTGTACATAGTCAATCCTTCTCTAATATCTATCAATATAGACACCATGACATAGTCAATCCTTCTCTAATATCTATCAATATAGACACAATGGTACATGTCAATCCTTCTCTAATATCTATCAATATGAAGCAATGTACATAGTCAATCCTTCTCTAATATCTACATATAGAGCAATGTACATGATCAATCCTTCCCTAATTCTATCAATATAGACAGCAATGTACATATTCAATCCTTCTCTAATTCTATCAATAGACAGCAATGACATAGTCAATCTTCTCAATCTATCAATATAGACAGCAATGTACATAGTCCACGTCCTTCCTCTAATATCTATCAATATAGACAGCATGTACATAGTCAATCCTTCTCTCATATCTGTATCAATATTAGACAGCAATGTACATAGTCAATCCTTCTCTAATTCTATCAATTAGACGCAATGTACATAGTCAATCCTTCTCTAATTTCTATCATTAGACAGCAATGTACTAGTCAATCCTTCTCTTAAGTCTATCAATATAGACAGCAATGTACATAGTCAATCCTTCTCTAATTCATCATAATAGACAGCAATTTACATAGTCATGTCCTTCTCTAATATCTATCAATATAGACAGTCAATGTACATAGTCAATCCTTCTCTAATATCTATCAATATAGAAGCAATGTATACATCATCCAATCCTCTCTAATATCTATCAATATAGAAGCAATGTACATAGTCAATCCTTCTCTATAGTCATCAATATAGATAGCAATGTACTAGTCAATCCTTCTCTAATATCTATCATATAGATAGCAATGTACATAGTAACATCCTTCTCTAATATCTATCATATAGACAGCAATGTACATAGTCAATCCTTCTCTAATGTCTATCAATAAAGACAGCAATGTACATAGTCATCCTTCCCTAATATCTATCAATATAGACAGCATGTATACATATTCAATCCTTCTCTAATATCTATCACTATAGACAGCAATGTACATAGTCATCCTTCTCTAATTCTATCAATATAGACGCAATGTACATAGTCAATCCTTCTCTAATCTATCAATATAGACCGCAATTACATAGTCAATCCTTCTCTAATGTCTATCAATATAGACCCAATGTACATAGTCATCCTCTCTCTAATATCTATCAATATAGACAGCAATGTACATAGTCAATCCTTCTCTATTGTCTATCAATATAGACAGCAATGTACATAGTCATCCTTCTCTAATCTATCAATATAGCCAGCAATGTACATAGTCAATCCTTCCTCTAATATCTATCAATCATAGACATAGCAAGCAAATGTACCAATAGTCAATCCTTCTCTACTTTCTATCTCATATAGGACGCAATGTACATAGTCATATCCTTCTCTAATATCTATCAATAAGATAGCAATGTACATAGTCAATCCTTCTCTAATATCTATCAATTAGACAGCAAATGTATATCAATCCTTCTCTAAATGTACCTATCAATAGATAACAGCAATGTATAGAGTCAATCCGTCTCTAATATCTATCACTAATAGACAGCAATGTACATAGTCAATCCTTCTCTAATATCTATCAATATAGATACAAGCAATGTACATCGTCAAGTCCTCTCTAATGTCTATCAATATAGACAACATGTAATAGTCAATCACTCCTTCTCTAATGTCTATCAAAAGACAGCAATGTAACTATCATCCTCTCTAATTTCTATCATATAAGACAGCAATGTACCATAGTCAATCCTTCTCTAATTCTATCTATAGACAGCAAGTTACATAGTCAATCCTTCTCTAATATCTATCATATAAGACAGCAATGTACATAGTCAATCCTTCTCTAATGCTATCAATATACAGCGAATGTACAGTATCCTTCCATGTCTATCAATATAGACGCAATCATATCATCCTTCTCTAATATCTATCAATATAGACAGCAATGTACATATTCAATCCTCCTCTAATATCTATCAATATAGACAGCAATGTACATAGTCCAATCCTTCTCTAATTTCTATCAATTAGACATAGCATGTACATAGTCAATCCTTCTCTATTCATCAATATAGACAGCAATGTACATAAGTCAATCCTTCGCTAATATCTATCAATATAGAAGCAATTACATAGTCAAATCCTTCTCTAATGTCTATCATATAGACAGCAATGTACATAGTAATCCTCTCCTAAATTCTATCAATATAGAGCAATGTACATGTCCAATCCTTCTCTAAGTCTATCAATATAGACAGCAATGTACATAGTCAATCCTTTCTCTAATTCTATCATATAGACAGCAATGTACATAGTCAATCCTTCTCTAGATAACTATCAATATAGACAGCAATGTACTATTCAATCCTCTCATATGTCTACACATATAGACAGCATGTACATAGTCATCCTTCTCTAATATCTATCAATATAGACAGCAATGTACATAGTCAATCCTTCTCTAATATCTATCAATATAGACCGCAAATGACATGTTCGTCCTTCTCTAATTCTATCATATAGACGCAGTGTACATAGTCAAAATCCTTCTCTAATATCTATCAATATAAACAGCAATGTACATAGTCAATCCTTCTCTAATTTCTATCAATATAGACAGCATGTACATATCACCTCTCTAATATCTATCAATATGAAGACAATGTACATAGTCAATTCCTTCCCTAATATCTCAATATAGACAGCAATGTACATAGTCAATCCGCTCTAATATCTATCAATAGAGACAGCAATGTACATAGTCAATCCTTCTCTATCTATAACATAGACAGCAATGTACATAGTCAATCCTCTCTAATGTCTATCAAGTATAAGAAGCAATGTACATAGTCAAAAATCCTTCTCTAATATCTATCAATATAGACAGCAAGTACTGTCAACCTTCTCAATGTCTATCAATAAACACATGTACATAGTAATCCTTCTCTATATCTTCATATAGAAAGCAATGTACATAGTCAATCCTTCTCTAATATCTATCAATATAAACACAATGTACATAGTCAATCCTTCTCTAATATCTATCAATATAGACAGCAAATGTACATAGTAACAATTCTTCATCTATCTCTAAATATCTATCAATATAGACAGGCAATGACATAGTCATCCTTCTCTAATATCTATCAATATAGAAGCAATGTACATAGTCAATCCTTCTCTACTATGCTATCAATATAGACAGCAATGTACATAGTCAATCCTTCTTAATATCTATCAATATAGACAAGCAATGTACTAAGTCAACTCATACTCTAATTCTATCAATATGACAGCAATGTACATAGTCAATCCTTCTCTAATGTCTATCACTATAGACAGCAATGTACATAGTCAATCCTTCTCTAATATCTATCAATATAGACAGCAATGTACATAGTCAATCCTTCTCTAATTCTATCAAAGACAGCAATGTACATAGTTCAAGTCCTCTCTATATCTATCAAATAGAACAGCAATGTACATAGTCATCCTTCTCTAATATCTATCATATAGATAGCAATGTACATAGTCAATCCTTCTCTAATATCTATCATTAGATAGCAATGTACATAGTCAATCCTTCCTAATACTACATATCGATGCCTGTACATAGTCCAATCCTTCTCATATCTATCAATATGAAGCCAATGTACATAGTCATCCTTCTCTAATGTCTATCAATATAGACAGCAATGTACATAGTCCAAATCCATTCTCTAATGCTATCAATATAGACAGCAATGTACATAGTCAATCCTCTCTAATTCTATCATATAGACAGCAATGTACATATTCAATCCTTCTCTAATATCTATCAATATAGACAGCATGTACATGTCATCCTTTCTAATTCTATCAATATAACAGCAATTACAATAGTCATCTTCTCTAATATCTATCAATAAGACCAGCAATGTACATAGTTCAATCCTTCTCTAATGTCTATCATATAGACAGCATTGTAACATAGTGCATCCTTCTCTAATATCTATCAATATAGACAGACCAATGTACATAGTCAATCCTTCTCTAATTTCATCAATATAGACAGCAATGTCATAGTCAATCCTTCTCTAAATATCTATCAATATAGACAGCAATGTACATAGTCAATCCCTTCTCTAATATCTCTAATATATAGACAGCAATGTACATAGTCAATCCTTCTCTAATGTCTATCAATATAGACAGCAATGTACATAGTCAATCCTTCCTCTAATATCTATCAATATAGATAGCAATGTACATAGTTCAATCCTTCTCTAATTATCACAATATAGACAGCAATGTACGATAGTCAATCCTTCTCTAATGTCTATCAATATAGACAGCAATGTAGATAGTCAATCCTTCTCTAATACTATCAATATAGACAGCAATGTACATAGTCAATCCTTCTCTTAATGTCTATCAATATAGACAGCAATGTACATAGTCAATCTCCTAATGTCTATCAATAAGACAGCAATGTACATAGTCAATCCTTCTCTAATTTCTATCATATAGACAGCAAGTACATAGTCAATCCTTCTCATATTCTATCAGTATAGACAGCAATGTACATAGTCAATCCTTCTCTAATATCTATCAGTAGAGACAGCAATGTCATAGTCAATCCTTCCTCTAATGTCTAACAATATAGACAGGAATGTACATAGTCAATCCTTCTCTAATGTCTATCAATATAGACAGCAATGTACATAGTCAATCCTTCTCTAATATCTATCAATATAGACAGCAATGTACATAGTCAATCCTTCTCTAATATCTATCAATATAGACAGCAATGTACATAGTCAATCCTTCTCTAATGTCTATCAATATAGACAGCAATGTACTAGTCAATCCTTCTCTAATGTCTATCAATATAGACAGCAATGTACATAGTCAATCCTTCTCTAATATCTATCAATTAGACAGCAATGTACATATCATCTTCTCTAATGTCTATCAATATAGACAGCATGTACAATAGTCAATCCCTCTCTAAGTCTATCTCAATATAGTATAGGCATGTACAAATAGTCAATCCTTCTCTAATGTCTATCATATAGACAGCAATGTACATAGTCAATCTTTTAATCTCTATCAATATAGACAGCAATGTACATAGTCAAAATCCTTCTCTAATATCTATCAATATAGACAGCAATGTACATAGTCCAATCCTCTCTAATTTCTATCAATATAGACAGCAATGTACATAGTCATCCTTCTCTAAGTCTATCAATATAGACGCAATGTCATAGTCCAATCCTTCTCTAATATCTATCAATATAGACAGCAATGTACATCGTCAGTCCTTCTCTATATCTATCAATATAGACAGCAATGTACATAGTCAATCCTTCTTCTAATACTATCAATATAGACAGCAATGTAATCTAGTCATCCTTCTCTAATATTCTATCAATATAGACAGCAATGTACATAGTCATCCTTCTCTAATATCTATCAATATAGACAGCAATGTACATAGTCAATCCTTCTCTATATCTATCAATATAGACAGCAATGTACATAGTCAATTCTATCCTTCTCTAATATCTATCATTATAGACAGCATGTACATATCAATCCTTCTCTAATCTATCAATATAGACAGCAATGTACATAGTCAATCCTTCTCTATTCTATCAATATAGACAGCATGTACATAGTCAATCCTTCTCTACTATTCTATCAATATAGACAGCATGTACATAGTCAATCCTTCTCTAATGTCTATCAATATAGACAGCAATGTACATAGTCAATCCTTCTCTAATATCTATCAATAGAGACAAGCATGTACATAGTCAATCCTTCTCTATTCTATCAATATAGACAGCAATGTACTAGTCAATCCTTCTCTAATTTCTATCATATAGACAGCAATGTACATAGTCAATCCTTCTCTAATGCTCTATCAATATAGACAGCAATGTACATAGTCAATCCTTCTCTAATATCTATCAATATAGACAGCAATGTACATAGTCAATCCTTCTCTAATGTCTATCAATATAGACAGCAATGTACATAGTCAATCCTTCTCTAATATCTATCAATATAGACAGCAATGTAACTAGTCAATCCTTCTCTAATCTATCAATATAGACAGCAATGTAGATAGTCAATCCTTCTTTAATATCTATCAATAATCGACAGCAATGTACTAGTCAATCCTTCTCTTAATATCTATCAATATGAACAGCAATGTACATAGTCAATCCTTCTCTAATGTCTATCAATATAAGACAGCAATGTACATAGTCAATCCTTCTCTAATGTCTATAATAGAGCAGCATTCTAGTCAATCCTCTCTACTTTCATCAATATAACAGCAATGTACATAGTCAATCCTCTCTAATGTCTATCAGTAAGACAGCAATGTACATAGTCAATCCTCTCTAATATCTATCATTATAGACAGCAATGTACATAGTCAATCCTTCTTAATGTCTATCATATAGACAGGAATGTACATGTAATCCTTCTCTAATGTCTATCATATAGACAGGAATGTACATAGTCAATCCTTCTCTAATGTCTATCAGTATAGACAGCAATGTACATAGTCAATCCTTCTCTAATAATCATCAGTATAGACAACGCAATGTACATAGTCAGTCCTTCTCTAATGTCATCAATATAGACAGCATGTACATAGTCAATCTTCCTAATGTCTATCATATAGACAGCAATGAACATAGTCATCTTCTCTAATGTCTATCAATATAGCAGCAATGTCATAGTCAATCTTTCTCTAATGTCTATCAATATAGCAGCATGTCATAGTCAATCTTTCTCTAATCTCTATCAATATGACAGCAATGTACATAGTCAATCCTTCTCTATTATCTATCAATATAGACAGCAATGTAACAATAGTCAATCTTTCTTCTAATCTCTATCAATATAGACAGCAATGTACATAGTCAATCTTTCTCTAATCTCTATCAATATAGACAGCGTCATATCAATCCTTCTCTATATCATCAATATAAACGCAATGTAACATAGTCAATCCTTCTCTAATATCTTCATATATACAGCAATGTACATAGTCAATCCTTCTCTAATGTCTATCAATATAGACAGCAATGTACATAGTCAATCCTTCTCTAATGTCTATCAATCTAGACAGCATTTACAAGTCATCCTCTCTAATATCTATCAATATAGACAGCAATGTACATAGTCAATCCTTCTCTAATATCAATCAATATAACCAGCAATGTACATGTCAAATCCTTCTCTAATATCTATTAATATAGACAGCAATGTATATAGTCAATCCTTCTCTAATATCTATCAATATAGACAGAATGTACATAGTCAATCCTTCTCTAATACTATCAATATAGACAGCAATGCACATAGTCAATCCTTCTCTAATGTCTATCAATATAGACAGCAATTACAAGTCAATCCTTCTCTAATTTCTATCAATATAGACAGCATGTACATAGTCAATCCTTCTCTATATCTATCAATATAGACAGCAATGTACATAGTCCAATCCTTCTCTAATATCTATCAATAAGACAGCAATGTACATAGTCAATCCTTCTCTATGTCTACTCAATATAGACAGCAATGTACATAGTCAATCCTTCTCTAATTTCTATCAATATAGACAGCAATGTACTAGTCAATCCTCTCTAATCTATCATTAAGCGCATGTACATAGTCCAATCCTTCTCTAATTCATCAATATAGACAGCAATGTTACATAGTCAATCCTTCTCTAATATCTATCATATAGACAGCAATGTACATAGTCAATCCTTCTTTAATATCTATCAATATAGACAGCAATGTACATCAATCCTTCTCTTAATATCTATCAATATAGACAGCAATGTACATATCAACTTTCTCTAATGTCTATCAATATAGACAGCATGTACATAGTCAATCCTTCTTTAATATCATCAATATAGACAGCAATGTACATAGTCAGTCCTTCTCTAATATCTATCAATATGCAGCAATGTACATAGTCAATCTTTCTTCTAATGTCTATCAATATAGACAGCAATGTACAAGTCAATCCTTCTCTAATATCTATCATATAGACAGCAATGCATAGTCAACTCCTTCTCTAATGTCTATCAATATAGACAGCAATGTACATAGTCAATCTTCTCTAATATCTATCAATATAGACAGCAATGTACATAGTCATCCTCTCTAATTCTATCAATATAGACACAATGTACATAGTCAATCCCTCTCTAATGTCTATCAATATAGACAGCAATGTACATAGTCAATCCTTCTCTAATTTCTATCAATATAGATAGCAATGTACATAGTCATCCTTCTCTAATATCTATCAATAAGACAGCAATGTACATAGTCAATCCTTCTCTAATATCTATCATATAAGACAGCAATGTACATAGTCAATCCTTCTCTAATGTCTATCATATAGACAGCAATGTACATAGTCAATCCTCTCTACTATCTATCAATATAGACAGCAATGTACATAGTCAATCCTCTCTAATGTCTATCATATAGACAGCAATGTACATAGTCAATCCTTCTCTAATATCTATCAATATAGACAGCAATGTACATAGTCAATCCTTCTCTAATATCTATCAATATAGATAGCAATGTACATAGTCAATCCTTCTCTAATATCTATCAATATAGACAGCAATGTACATAGTCATCCTTCTCTAATATCTATCAATATAGACAGCAATGTACTAGTCAATCCTTCTCTAATGTCTACAATATAAAGCAATGTACTAGTCAATCCTTCTTAATGTCTAGCAGTATAGACAGCAAGTCCATAGTTAATGGAATGACATCCTTTGTACAAATCCATGTTTCCTTAGTGAAGGTGGGGGAGGGAAAGGATGTTTCCTTGTGGCATTGATCTAATGTAAACACAATTACACCAACCACTAATTCATTCAAGGAATCAGCTAATTGGGAATGCAGAAGCAATGTATTGTCACACAGAAATGAAATAATGAACCACAAAACAGGTGCATGGGGGGTTTATTTAACAATAAATTAAGCCCAGCAATTTAACAAAATATTCTTAGCTTGTAGGTGTGATAAGATCGTCCTGGTCAATATGTAGTTGTCTATAATTAAAGCCCACATGGCCTTTCTGCAGCACCATATTATTTTTTAGTGTAGACTTTCTCCACATATTTGTAGATGTCTGTGGAATTTGTTTAAATGCATTTCGCACTAGCACACACACATATACATATATAATACGAAAAAAGCATTTTGCAAAGAAATTTCAAATCATTTCTAATTGTCTATGGGTGTATAACTAACCATACATGGATCGAGAGTGCTCCCTAAATAAAAAACGATCAGGAATAACCAATCGAATGCACCATCTTGAGAGTCAGTCTCAGCCGTATTATCTGACCCGATCACCTTTTTCTTTCAATTGACACATGTTAAGTATATCTGGCCGATTGAAAAAAACGAGATAACATCAAATTTTTAACAGATCTGATGTATTGGTCAAATGAATGAAAAATTATTACCATGATCAGTACACAAACAAAAGTCCAATATCATATTATAGCAGGAATGTTTATAGCCTTTTGGACCAGTTGAAAATTTACCAATCGTACCATTGTTCGATTGGTCATTGTTTCTTTTCCCTATGTATATAATCACATCAGGGATCACCAACCCATGAGCCCAGCATTCCCCACATGCACTCTATACACTATACTGCACTCTAGAGAGAAGTAATGAAATTACAGAATTTGCTTCCGCCTGCAGTTCAGCAGAATGTGTAAAAATTCCGTGGAATCCAAAAAATGATTTGAAATTCTATTTGTTTCTCCTTCAAAATTTTTAAAAGTTCTGTTGAATCCATGAATTTTCTAAACCCCCAGTTCCTACCTCGATTCAAGTTTGTCTTCAAACATCATCAACATGACAATGATCAATGACCACAGATTGGAGATCCCTACATTGATATTACCAAGGCCCAGGAAATTTATATATTGTTAAGTCTCATTCATGCAACACACATATAAAGACACTTGCTAGAGCCTAAACTTGGTACACATGTTCCAATCCTTCCTGAACCAACCTTTCGCGGCTTGTGACTTGGTCATCCAGTGGAAGGACTTAAAAGCAGACGCAATCTGAAGTTAGCCCCGCAAAATCGGGCTTGGTTTTCCAACACGTCTGATTATGCGTTTGTCTGATTCGGGCGAACAACAGTCAGCGATCAGAAGACCTCAAGGAGAACCATACAATAATTATTTTATGGTGTGTACCCAGCTTTAAATGTTGCAATTACAAACAAATACAATGTACGAGACACCACAGATAGCACAAGCGAGCGTCTGATAACACATAAACAACCATTTGTTAAAAAACCTCCTTTGTACATAAATCCTTTCTATGTGAGGGAATGACATTGTTTTCCAATTTGCATTCCTGTGAATGTAATGTTAAAGATTCCAGATGTGGAATTACAGCAGATGAAGTTTAAAATACAATTTTCCGTGTAAATTGTTTGACGCAATAAAATATTGTTTTTTAACTTCCAAGGAAAAATACTAGATAGGGAACATTTGTGTATTTCTGATCAGATAATCACTGTTCGTTTTATCGCTTCCAAGAAAGAATAAAAAGAAAGCAATGTTTTATTATTACATGGCATTGGTGTCATTCGGAAAGGCTGTAATGTTACGAAACAGAAGGTACAGTATTTACCCCCATTCTTGTCATTTCAAAATGTTTCACATCGAATCCTAACGGCCCAATTATAATATAAAGTTTATCTATGTAAGTTATTGTAACACGCTGCCATTGTACACAGGGTTTTTCTTGGTTTAGGGCTGTAGTTTAAAAAGTAAAAAAGGACAATAGTGTAGTCCAGCCAACCATGTTTGTGCAATAAAGTGGGGAATTTGGTTATCCACTTTTCATGTCTGAAAAATGTATCTGAGCCCTGCGATATCCCCACACCTACCCTCCTCATACACAAGATCCCCCACACCTACCCCCCTCATACAAAGATCCCCACACCTTCCCCCCTCATACACAATAGCCCCACACACCTACCATCCTCATACACAAGATCCCCACACACTACCCTCCTCATACACAAGATCCCCACACCTACCCCCCTCATACACAAGATCCCCACACCTTCCCCCTCTACACAGATCCCCACACTACCATTGTCATACACAAGATCCCCACACCTACCCCCTCATACACAAGATCCCCACACCTACCCTCCTCATACACAAGATCCCCACACCTACCCCCCTCATACACAAGATCCCCACACCTTCCCCCTCATACACAAGATCCCCACACCTACCATTCTCATACACAAGATCCCCACACTACCCTCCTCATACACAAGATCCCCACACCTACCCTCCTCATACACAAGATCCCACACCTTCCCCCCTCATACACAAGATCCCCACACCTTCCCCCTCATACACAAGATCCCCACACCTACCATTCTCATACACAAGATCCCCACACCTACCCTCCTCATACACAAGATCCCCACACCTACCCCCCTCATACACAAGATCCCCAACCCCTACCTCCCTCCCACATTAGATCCCCACACCTAACCTCTTCCACACAATATTCACACACACCTGCCTCTCCCACACAAAATCTTCATGCCTACCCACTCCCACATGAGATCCCGTACACTACACACTTCCCACGCAAGATCCCCACACCCTACTCTCTTCCACACAATATTCACGCACCTATACTCTCCCACACAAGATCCCCATACCTACCCACCTCCCACGCAAGATCCCCACACCTACTCTCTTCCACGCAATATTCATGCACCTATACTCTCCCACACAAGATCCCCATACCTACCCCACCTCCCACACGAATCCCGTACACCTACACACTTCCCACGCAAGATCCCCACAACTACCCCTTTCCCACAATATTCACGCACCTATACTCTCCCACACTTTTGTTTTTTTGCTTTTTATTTTTATATGAGCTCGTTGTACCTGATTTTGTTTCATTTCTTCTTTAGATATTTACATTTAGATTTTAAATCACGCTTCCAGTTCTTAGTATTGTAATAAAAAAAAATTAAAAAAACGATCTCTTTTAACTCTATGTTATCCAACAGTTAACATTTGTACTGAGATCCGACCCTGAGCGGGGATCATTTTGATTGGCTTCAGAAGTTCTGCACCACAGAAAATGTTGACTCCTTGCCATCTATAACAATATAAGTGATGAGCACATAAGCAGTATGTCAACCTTATTTAAATGGCCAATAACTGAAAATAATATTAAATAAAAGTCATGCATATGGCAGCTATTACTGTAACTGGCAGACAAACATCATCATTTGGCCATAAATAACATGTACAACAAGTATAAATCCTTATGATGCTCCTGTACACCCAATAAATACTAATCACCAACTTATCTACAGGGCAGATCTTGTCTCCATTCGAATACACAGAGGGAAACCCGCACACATTGGTAAACGAAACGTGTAAAAGGTTGCTGCAGGCTCGCTTGGTTTAAAAAAAATAGTGTGCTCCAAAATAATCATATGCCCACACCTTTAAAGGGGAACTAAACCCAAAATAATATTACTTTGGCTGCTTCTTCTATAATGTGTATAGGGGAAGCCCTAGGTTGAGGACCTGGCAGGTATGTGTGTGGTTGGAGAATAGACTATATTTGTCCTTTAAGTTCAGGGAATTTAAGGTAGTAATCTTAAATCTTTACCAAAAGTTCATATTTTTGATTTTGTTTTCCTAACAGACACTACATGTTTTGTTAATTAAAATATCAATAAACCAAGTTTTCTCTGATTTAAAGTTCCTTATCAAGCCTATATATAGGTGTAAAACATGTACTAATTGCACACGGGACCATGTATATCTGTGCATCTCATTTCGTTAAGGCTTACATGCTTCGTGAGATTTCAACTGCTTTGAAAATGATTTTCTCTCAGCCATCTAGAACACATTTCCGTTTCTGTCTCGGCTGATAACGCAACAAGCTTTATCCGTCGAGCAATACCAGACCCATTATTGCTTAAGAAATCTCGACATCCTAACAGGAAATGAAAAAGCGATACAACTCCTGCCTGTAATACCTTAAAGTATGTGATCAGACCGTAGAATCTTTGGAGTTTCGAAGTCTGACACACGCGTGGCCTCGGGGGAAGAATTTTTAAGGTTATGAATTGAGAACCAAACCTCGAACTGTTTCAATAGAATATTTGCATCTTTTATGAGCTATGTTACATAGCAAAATAGATCCACATTTGCCCAGAATAAGTAACCAGAACAAGCATAAGAACAAGCCAACGTATTGTTCTCCTTCATGTAAAAAGCAGTTCAAATTAGATTTCATTCGAAGGCCGGTGATGACTAATATTAGTTGCTTAGGTAAGGGTCTGGGTTGAGTCGAATTATTTTGCAGCTATTCATGCAAATTGATTTTATGGTGTACAAAGCGTTGATTTCTATGTAAAGAGCGGAGTTATTACAGCTGTGTTTGGCATTGATAATCTGTGTTGCATTCACTTGGACTTCGGGGGGGAGGAATATTTGCGAACACAAGGTAATCATTTGGGTCGTTTAATAAAACCGGCTCCTTGTTTGTCTTTATTGTTTCCTAGGTTGGGATATATTTTCTTTTATTTCATGTCCTGCTCAGAGCAAGTGGAACCAATTGGGAGGAACTTTTTTCATTTTGTTAAGACGCTCAGTCAATAAGTTTGGGAGTCACTTGGAAATATACGAGGAATCCTCAACATTTACTTTACCTTTCACTAGATTTTTATAAATGTAGAATTCCACATCTCCTAATCACCCCAGTGGAAATGAGGTTTCATTTGTGCCCCATCGGTAGTCTCTTGGACTGAACTTGATCCATATCTATGGAAAAGTGAATGACCATTTCAAAAATTCCTTCACATAAACCTGCTAAGAGACTTTCCACATACAGCTCATTCACTAATAACATGCAATTAGCAAAATAAATACAGCAAAATAAAGGATTTGTTTATTTGGTCTGTTAAGTTTCTGGATGGGTATAATGAGTTTGATGGGTTGATCATGTCAGGGATAGGAAGTATTTGATTAAGAGGATGTAACAAGGTTCTAGAATTGTTCTCTGTGGTCAAAGAAATGGTCCTCTCTAGAGATGGGCTAGAACTCAAGCCCGTTCGACCCGAACTTAATAGTTCAGACGAACTCTGACTTTTTAGAATTCCTGAACTATGAACTTTCAGGACATATTTATAATATTAAATAGTTGAATCGATAACCTTGAATTTACCTTTTTGCTAACCCTCGATTTCGGCCATAACCCTCGACTATAGTGTTTCGGTGATAACCCTCTAATGTGACCATAACCGTCAAATGTATCATTCAGTAACCCTCAATGCAGTACCCGACAATTGCCTGATCGTGAGGAAAGGTAAAACAAGTTTATGGTGATATTGACGTGTTCCCCGACAATTTCCCAGTCACAGGGCTTTACAGTAAGTTACATCGTATTTTAAATGTATTTAATTAAAACTTTTCAAACATTTTCCACATTGACTTTAATGGGTTTGTTTTTAAACTATAGAACTTTAGAACTTTTACTACAGTTCTATAGTTCAGAAATGAACTGAACTTTAGGAAGTTCGGCCTTCTCTTGTTCTCTCAAAAGTAACCCACATTTCCATTATAAACCTGCAAAAAAAAAACTGGAAAATGATCTGGATTGACAGTAACCTTGTGGTTTTTGTACTGCAGTAAGACTAGTCATACAACACTCAACAACGTTAAATGGCGATGGTGGAACTGAAGAATACTTCCTGATCAAAATGGTATGTAGCAAAAGTAATACACCACTACAATGCAGTTTGAGAACATTTTTGCATCCTCCATTGGGATTATTGAAAATTTCCAATAGTCTGATCAGCTTCAGTTCAATACGGATGAGCAGTCTACTTACAAAAAAAAAAACACGGTATCACGTCATCAATTTTTAAACAGTTCGGTAAATTCAATTAAAATATTGATAACGCGGATGCCATTTTTTCGATCGTCCGTTGACAATATCAAGCAGTTTATCAGAAAACGAAGACCGGACAAGGTGAAAAAACGTTCCCTCTATACAACAGGAGATCTGCGAAACAAGGTGGAGAACGCTGATTATTCTTCCGATCTGATTTCTGATTGGCCCAAACAATCAGAAATCTGTTCGGATAGTTATTGTTCTATGTATGGTCTGCTTAACCACCCAGTTAAAAAAAAAGCTTCATGTTTGGGAAGGGGAAATGCCATGATGAGAAGGTGAGAAGCACATTTATATCACTCCTGTCTTTTAACGGTAACGGTGCCTAAGTTGCTGAAAGGTTGGCTGGTTAAAGGGAAAGGCCACCATAAACCTTATAAGAAAATGGTGGATCTTGATATATTATTTCTTTGAAACATTGTGTTGGAGGATATTTTTTAGCTGTTATAACTAAGCACTGATTCTAACTGATGACATACTGTAGTTAAGGGGTAGCTGTGGTCTCGTATTATTCCAAACTAGTAAGGATTATATAAAAATCCTTCCATCACACCTTCAAAATAAAGCCTAAATCACATCTCTAGATAAAGTTATTGCTGGAAGGTTCAGCAATGTAACTTCCTGCTTGAACTTCCGTTTTCAGTCATTGACCACTGTAGTCATGTGACCAGTATCTGCTGCATTAATAGGCTCCCTTTTTAACTGTCAATTTTTGTCCACAGGTATTCCTGATTTCCTTTGCATTAAGTCTTAACTGAGCATGCTCTCCCCCAGGGAAGACTGTGGGACAAAGGTCTGGTGATGTCACTCAACCTACTGGAAGCAGGAAGTTTGAACATTCACCCCAGTGTAATTTCTCACATGCTCCAGCCAGAGATGTGATTGTCGGCTCATTTTAAGGAAATACTGCAGCTTTCTTTAACCCTAACTTGTTTTGAGACCATAGTTTCCTTAAGCACTGATTATAACTGATTGCATAGCAAGCACTGATTATAACTTATAACATAGCTAAACACTGATTAAACTGATAACATGGCTAACACTGATTATAACAGATAGCATAGGTAAGCACTGAATATAACTGATGACACAGCTAAACACTGATTATAACTGATGATATAAGGTTCGTACACATGTGCGATCGTGGGTCCCGACCCACGACGCACAATGTGTAAGAACATTCGTTTCAGACGATATCTCCCTGTGTGTAGGGCCTTTATTGGCCGAATGGACATTCGATCGGGATCGCCAAATGACTGACTTGGCGGACCCCTGAATGACTGTCCTTTTCAGCCGATAAGACCTTACACACGGGGAGATTATCGGCCGAAACGAACATCGTACACATCGTTGCCCCAGGTCAGGACCCGCAATCACACTGTGTACGTACCATAGCTAAGCTAAGTACTGATTTAAACTGATAGCATAGCTAAGCACTGATTATAATTGATAAATAGCTAAGCACTGATTATAACTGACAGCATAGCTAAGCACTGATATTAACTGAAGACATAGCTAAGCACTGATTATAACTGACAGCATAGCTAAACACTAATTATAACTGAAGACATAGCTAAATACTGATTATATAACTTTAAAATAGCTAAACACTAGTTATAACTGATGACATAGCTAAACACTGATTATAACTAATGACATAGCTAAACACTGATTATAATTGATGGCATAGCTAAGCAATGATTCTAACTAGGGATAGACTAGAACTTGAACTCGAGCCTGAGTTTGAGCCAACTTTATGAGTTCAAATGGACTCGGACTTCTCGAATTATCCTGGACACGGATTTCTCTGATTTTCGATGTTTCCGAACTTTCGATCGTAAACTCGATAATTATCGAATTTATATTATAATTACTAATTTATACCCTAGAATGTACTGGATAGTATACTGGTTAAAGGCACTGCCTTGAAATGGGAGAAAAGGGTTTGAATCCTGCCTAGGGACAGCTATACAAATGTCTGGGTTATATAATACCTAGTAATAATAAACATATAATAACCTAGTAATATAATAACCATATAATAACCTAGTAATATAATAACCATATAATACCCTAGTTATATAATAACCATATTATAACCTAGTAATATAATAACCATATAATAACCTAGTAATATATAACCATATAATATTATATTACTAGGTATTTATAATAATCCAAACATTTGTATAACTGCCCCTAGCCAGGATTCAAACCCTGGTCTCCCATGTCCCAAGGTACTGGTGCCTTTAACCAGTAGACTATCCAGCCACTACATTATATTGTTTTTTATTACTAGTTTATCAATGGTTATTATATATTGGTTATTATATTACTAGGTAATATGGTCTGGAGAGTCACATTTGTACATGGATAGAAAATTGGTTAATGAATAAGATGCAGAGAGTAGTTTGTAAATGGCGCTTCATCATTATGGACTAAAGTGCTAAGTGAGATGCCACAGGGTTCTGTGTTGGGGCCACTTCTATTTAATCTATTTATTAATGATTTGGAAGTGGGTATTGTCAGCAAGTTTCTGTGTTTGCTGACGACCCAAAACTTTGTCGACCATTAAAAACTTCAGAGGATGAGCAATCTTGCAGGGGGATCTAGATAGATTGTCACATTGGGCTGCTAAGTGGCAGATGAAATTCAATGTTGATAAATGTAAGGTGATGCATTTGGACTTAAAAATACTTGTGCTACTTATACTATAAATGGCTCTGTGTTAAGTGAATCCCTGTTGGAAAGGGATCTTGGAGTTTTGGTGGATACACTTAAAGTAGCAAGCAGTGCAGGCGGCAACAGCCAGAGCCAGCATGATATTGTCTTGTATAAAGAGAGGTATGGATTCAAGGAGGAAAATGTAATTCTCCCTCTTACAAAGCATTGATTGGTAAGCCTCATTTGGAATATGTAGTGCAATTTTGGAATCCTGTGTACAAAAAGGACATCTTTGAAATGGAAAGGGTTCAGAGAAGGGCAACTAAATTAATAATGGATTGGGGGAGCTTGAATATGAAGAGAGACTGGAAAAGTTACAATTATGTACGCTGGAGAAAAGGTGCTTGCATGGGGATATGATTATGTTGTAAATACATTAACAGGCCATACAATAAACTATCTGGGGTATTGTTCACCAATAGAACATGTCAAAGACACAAAACATCCCTTAAGACTTGAAGAAAAAGTTTTAGGCTTCAAGCTCGAAAGGGTTTTTCACTGTGAGAACGGTAAAGCTATGGACTGTCTTTCAGTGGAAGTTGTTATGGCAGGTTAATTGGTCAGTTTCAAAAAAGCTGGATGAGTTTCTGCAAACAAGGAATGTTGCAAGTTACTGGTATTGATACATAAAGTAGAGTTGATCCAGGGAAATTTCTATTGCCACTTTGAGTCAGAAGGAATTTTTTTCCCCCTTCATAAATATGGTGGGGGTTTTTTTGCCTTCCTCTGGATCACAGTTAGGCAGAAAATGAGGATATTGCTAGATGGTTGGACTGGATGGACGTATGTCTTTATTCAACCTCAAATACTATAAACTATAAACTACTATATGGTTATTATATTACTAGGTTATTATATGTTAAATATAGGGTATTATATGGTTATTATATTACTAGGTTATTATATGGTTATTTTATTACTAGGGTATAATAATAATCCAAACATTTGTATAGCTGCCCCAGCCAGGATTCCAAACCTGGTCTCCCATGTCAAAGGTGGTGCCTTTAACCAGTACACTATCCAACCCTCGAATGTACCGTTCGCTGATAACCTAGTAATTTAATAACCATACAATACCCTAGTAATATAATAACCATATAATTACCATATGATAACCTAGCATATATTAACCATATAATGTAGTGGCTGGATATTGTACTGGTTAAAGGCACCGCCTTTGACATGGGAGACCAGGGTTCGAATCCTGGGTAGGGGCAGCTATACAAATGTTTGGATTATTATAATACTCTATATATAACCTAGTAAATAATAACCATATAATAACCTAGTAATATAATAACCATATGATAACCTAGTAATATAATAACCATATGATAACCTAGTAATATAAAAACCATATAATATTATATTACTAGCCAGGATTCAAAACCTGGTCTCCCATGTCAAAGGCGATGCCTTTAACCAGTACAATCCAGCCACTACATTATATTGTTATTATATTACTAGGTTATTATCTTGTTATTATATTACTAGGGTATTATAATAATCCAAACATTTGTATAGCTGCCCCTAGCCGGGATTCGAACCCTGGTCTCCCATGTCAAAGGCGGTGCGTTAAACCACTACACTATCCAACCCTCGAATGTACCATTTGCTAAGCCTAGGAGGGACCGTTCACTAACAGGAAGGAACGCTTGTTCATTCCAAAAGCCTCGAATGTATCATCGAATGTAGCTTGCGCAAAACCCGACAATTGCCCGCCTGACTTCAGGAAGTGTTTTAACAAGTTTTGGTGACAGTGACATGTTCCCGGACCATTTCCCAGGTGCCACAGCCATTTAGTTATAAGTTACCATAAGTTACCACTGTTAGTTTTTTGTAAATCACTCTGACTTTTCTAACTATCACTCCCCCATAGACTTGAGTGGGTCCGAATTCGAACTTTCAAACTTTCTCTGAAGTTGGAAAGTTCGAAAACGGACCAAACTTTATATAGTATGGCCATCTCTTATTCTAACTGATGACACAGCTAAACACTGATTATAATTGATGGCATAGCTAAACACTGATTATAACTGATGACATAACTAAACACTGATTATAACTGATTAAATAGCTAAACACTGATTCTAACTGATGACATAGCTAAACACTGATTCTAACTGATGACATAGCTAAACACTGATTATAACTGATGACAG
>CM033473.1:284624352-284688551 GCA_019447015.1 Hymenochirus boettgeri
TAGAATCAGTGTTTAGCTATGTCATCCGTTAATCAAGTGTTAGCTATGCCAATATCAGTTATAATCAGTGTTTAGCTATGTCATCAGTTAGAAATCAGTGTTTAGCTATGTCATCAGTTAGATAGAATCAGTGTTTAGCTATTTAATCAGTTATAATCAGTGTTTAGTTATGTCATCAGTTATAAATCAGGGTGTAGCTATGCCATCAATTATAATCAGTGTTTAGCTGTGTCATCAGTTAGAATAAGAGATGGCCATACTATATAAAGTTTGGTCCGTTTCGAACTTTCAACTTCAGAGAAAGTTTGAAGTTCGAATCGGACCACTCAAGTCTATGGGGGAGTGATAGTTAGAAAAGTCAGAGTGATTTACAAATAAACTAACAGTGGTAACTTATGGTAACTTAACTAAATGACTGTGGCACCTGGGAAATGGTCCGGGAACATGTCACTGTCACCAAAACTTTTAAAACACTTCCTGAAGTCAGGCGGGCAATTGTCGGGTTTTGCGCAAGCTACATTCGATGATACATTCGAGGCTTTGGAATGAACAAGCGTTCCTTCCTGTTAGTGAACGGTCCTCCTAGGCTTAGCAAATGGTACATTCGAGGGTTGGATAGTGTAGTGGTTTAACGCACCGCCTTTGACATGGGAGACCAGGGTTCGAATCCCGGCTAGGGCAGCTATACAAATGTTTGGATTATTATAATACCCTAGTAATATAATAACAAGATAATAACCTAGTATATAACTGTAATATAATAACATATAATGTGGGCTGGATGTGTACTGGTTAAAGGCACGCCTTTGACATGGGAGACCAGGTTTTGAATCCTGCTAGTAATATAATATTATATGGTTATTATATTACTAGGTATCATATGGTTATTATATTACTAGTTACATATGGTTATTATATTACTAGGTTTTATGGTTATTATATTACTAGGTTATTATACTAGAGTATTATAATAATCCAAACATTTGTTAGCTGCCCCTCCCAGGATTCGAACCCTGGTCTCCCATGTCAAAGGCGGTGCCTTTAACCAGTACAATATCCAGCCACTACATTATATGGTTAATATATTGCTAGGTTATCATATGGTAATTATATGGTTATTATATTACTAGGGTATTGTATGGTTATTAAATTACTAGGTTATCAGCGAACGGTACATTCGAGGGTTGGATAGTGTACTGGTTAAAGGCACCACCTTTGACATGGGAGACCAGGTTTGGAATCCTGGCTAGGGGCAGCTATACAAATGTTTGGATTATTATTATACCCTAGTAATAAAATAACCATATAATAAACCTAGTAATATAATAACCATATAATACCCTATATTATAACATATAATAACCTAGTAATATAATAACCATATAGTAGTTTATAGTTTATAGTATTTGAGGTTTGAGGTTATTATACGTCCATCCAGTCCACCCATCTAGCAATACCTCATTTTCTGCCTAACTGTGATCCAGAGGAAGGCAAAAAAAACCCCCACCTATTTATGAAGGGGGAAAAAAATTCTTCCTGACTCAAAGTGGCAATCAGAAATTTCCCTGGATCAACTCTACTTTATGTATCAATACCAGTAACTTGCAACATTCCTTGTTTGCAGAAACTCATCCAGCTTTTTTGAAACTGACAATTAACCTGCCATAACAACTTCCACTGAAAGACAGTTCCATAGCTTTACCGTTCTCACCGTGAAAAACCCTTTCCGAGCTTGAAGCCTAAAACCTTTTTCTTCAGTCTTAAGGGATGTCCTGTGTCCTTTGACATGTTCTATTGGTGAACAATACCCCAGATAGTTTATTGTATGGCCTGTTAATGTATTTATAACAGTAATACATATCCCCATGCAAGCACCTTTTCTCCAGCGTACATAATTGTAACTTTTCCAGTCTCTCTTCATATTCAAGCTCCCCCAATCCCATTATTAATTTAGTTGCCCTTCTCTGAACCCTTTCCATTTCAAAGATGTCCTTTTTGTACACAGGATTCCAAAATTGCACTACATATTCCAAATGAGGCCTTACCAATCAATGCTTTGTAAAGAGGGAGAATTACATTTTCCTCCCTTGAATCCATACCTCTCTTTATACAAGACAATATCATGCTGGCTCTGGCTGTTGCCGCTGGCACTGTCTTGCTAAGTTTGTTATCCACCAAAACTCCAAGATCCCTTTCCAACTGGGATTCACTTAACACAGAGCCATTTATAGTATAGTATAAGTCCAAAATGCATCACCTTACATTTATCAACATTGAATTTCATATGCCACTTAGCAGCCCAATGTGACAATCTATCTAGATCCCCCTGCACGATTGCCATCCTCTGAAGTTTTTAATGGTCGACAAAGTTTTGGGTCGTCAGCAAACACAGAAACCTTGCTGACAATACCCACTTCCAATCATTAATAAATAGATTAAATAGAAGTGGCCCCAACACAGAACCCTGTGGCATCTCTACACTTTAGTCATAATGATGAAGGCCATTTACAACACTCTCTGCATCTTATTCATTAACCAATTTTCTATCCATGTACAAATGTGACTCCCCAGACCATATTACCCTAGTAATAATAACCATATAATATAATAACCATATGAAACCTAGTAATATAAAAACAATATAATGTAGTGGCTGGATAGTCTACTGGTTAAAGGCACCAGTTACATGGGAGACCAGGGTTTGAATCCTGGCTAGGGGCAGATACAAATGTTTGGATTATTATAATACCCTAGTAATATAATTATAATGTTATTATATTACTAGGTTATATTGGTTATTATATTACTAGGTTATATATGGTTATTATATAAACTAGGGATTATATGGCTATTATATTACTAGGTTATTATATGGTATTATATTACTAGGTTATTATATGGTTATATATTACTAGGGTATTATAATAACCCAGACATTTGTATAGCTGTCCCTAGGCAGGATTCAAACCCTTTTCTCCCATTTCAAGGCAGTGCCTTTAACCAGATACTATCCAGTACATTCTAGGGTATAAATTAGATAATTATCATAAATTCGATAATTATCGAGTTTACGATCGAAAGTTCGGAAACATCGAGAAATCAGAGAAATCCGTGTCCAGGATAATTCGAGAAGTCCGAGTCCATTTGAACTCATAAAGTTGGCTCAAACTCAGCTCGAGTTCAAGTTCTAGTCTATCCCTAGTTAGAATCATTGCTTAGCTATGCCACTCAATTATAATCGTGTTTAGCTATGTCATTAGTTATAATCAGTGTTTAGCTATGTCATCAGTTATAACTAGTGTTTAGCTATTTTATCAGTTTTATAATCATGTTTGTTTAGCTATTTTATCAGTTGTATAATCAGTGTTTAGCTATGTTCATGTTATAATCAGGTTGCTATGTATCAGTTTATCAGTGTTAGCTATGCTGTCAGTTATAATCAGTGCTTAGCTATGCTGTCAGTTATAATCAGTGCTAGCTATTTTATCAATTATAATCGGCTTAGCTATGCTATAGTTATAATCAGTACTTAGTATAGGACGTACACACGTGTGATTGCGGGTCCTGACCTGGGGTCACGATGTGTTCGAATGTTCGTTTCGGCCGATAATCTCCCCGTGTGTAAGGTCTTTATCGGCTGAAAGGACAGTCATTCAGGGGTCCGCCAAGTCAGTCATTTGGCGATCACCGATCGAATGTCCATTTCGGCCAATAAAGGCCCTACACACAGGGGAGATTATCGTCTGAAACGAATGTTCTTACACATTGTGCGTCGTGGGTCGGGACCCACGATCGCACATGTGTACGAACCTTATATCATCAGTTATAATCAGTGTTTAGCTGTGTCATCAGTTATATTCAGTGCTTACCTATGCTATCTGTTATAATCAGTGTTTAGCCATGTCATCAGTTATAATCGCGCATGCGCATAGAAGACAAGGTCCGTCGGGACCTGTCAGACCAAGCGCCGGGGGAGCGAGCGAGCGGGTAAGTTCTTACCTTTCTCCTGGCTCTGTTGTGTCATTGAAGAACGGAAGGTAGGCACAGCTCCGATACTTCACCGTGTCTTCAATAGAAATGGATTCGAAAAGTTACAAAACCGTGAATTACCCTTTTTAAATATGATGACGTGATACCGTGTTTTTTTTTTGTAGTAGACTGCTCATCCGGTATTGAACTGAAGCTGATCAGACTATTTGGAAAATTTTCAATAATCCCAATGGAGGATGCAAAAAGTTCTCAAATGCATGTAGTGGATGTTTACTTTTGCTACATACCATTTTGATCAGGAAGTATTCTTCAGTTCCACCATCGCATTTAACGTTGTTGAGTGTTGTATGACTAGTCTTACTGCAGTACAAAAACCACAAGGGTTACTGTCAATCCAGATCATTTTCCAGTTTTTTTTGCGAGGTTTATAATGGAAATGTGGTTGAGTACTTTGAGAGAACAAGAGAGAGGCCGAACTTCCTAAAGTTCAGTTCATTTCTGAACTATAGAACTGTAGAAAAGTTCTAAAGTTCTAAGTTTAAAAACAAACCCATTAAAGTCAATGTGGAAAATTGTTTGAAAAGTTTAATTAAATACATTTAAAATAGCGATGTAACTTACTGTAAATGCCCTGTGACCTGGAAATTGTCTGGGGAACACGTCAATATCACCATAACTGTTTCCTTTCCTCACGATCAGGCAATTGTCGGGCTACTGCATTGAGGGGTACTGAATGAACATTTGACGGTTAGGTCACATTAGAGGGTTATCACCGAAACACTATAGTCGAGGGTTATGGCCGAAATCGAGGGTTAGCAAAAAGGTAAATTCAGGGTTACGATTCAACATATTTAATAATATAAAATAGTCCTGAAAGTTCATAGTTCAGGAATTCTAAAAAGTCAGAGTTCGTTGAACTATTAAAGTTCGGTCGAAACTCGGGCTTGAGTTCTAGCCCATCTCTAGAGAGGACAATTTTTTGACCACAGAGAACAATTCTAGAACCTTGTTACTCCTCTTATCAAATACTTCCTATCCCTGACATGATCAACCATCCAAACTCTATTATACCCATCCAGAAAATTAACAGACCAAATACCAAACCTTATTTTGCTGTTTATTTTGCTTAGTTTAACATAACTACTAGTGTCTGAATGTTGATCAGTAGAATTGCATGTTTTAGTGAATGAGCTGATGTGGAAAGTCTCTTAGCAGGTATATGTGAAGGAATTTTTGGAATGGTCATTCACTTTCCATAGATATGGTCAAGTTCAGTCCAGAGACTCTACCGATGGGGCACAAAAAACCTTCTTTCCACTGGGGTGCATTAGGAGATGTGGAATTCTACATTTATAAAAATCTATGTGAAAGGTAAAGTAAAATGTTGAGGATTCCTCGTATATTTCAAGTGACTCCCAAACTTATTGACTGTGCGTCTTAACAAAACAGAACAAGTTCCTACGAAGCTGAAGTTGGTTTCTTATTCAAAAAAGTTGGTTTCTTTTTCAGTTAGTTTCTTATTCGCCAACTGAAGTTGGTTTCTTATTCGGATTTGAATAAGAAACTGATGTATTACAATGTAAACGTGCTTGGGCCACTGAAAAATCACTGCAGACAGACTTGTACTACCCCGGCACATAATTCGATTGAGTCCAGCCTGGCCCAAATTGGTTTTGGGCATGCAAGTTTGGCACCAAGTCTGCACAATAGCCATTTTGCACATTTGAATAAAACTGATGTATTGCAATAGGGTAACTGCTTTGGGCCACTGAAAAAAACACTGCAGACAGACTTGTACTTACCCTGGCACATAATTCATTTGAAGTCCCAGCCTGGCCCCAAATTGGTTTTGGGCATGCAAGTTTTGCCACCACAATCTGCAAAATAGCCATTTTTGCCATTTGAATAAGAAACTGATGTATGCATAGGTTAAACTGCTTTGGGCCACTGAAAAAACCTGCAGACGACTTGTACATACCCTGGCAACATAATCAGTTGGGTCCAGCCTGCCCCAAATTGGTTTTGGGCAGGCCAAGTTGGCACCAAGTCTGCAAAATAGCCATATTTTAGCCATTTTGAATAAGAAACTGATGTATTGCAATAGGTAAACCGCTTTGGGCCACTGAAAAAACACTTCAGACCGACTTGTACAACCCCAGGCACATAATTCAGTTGAGTCCAGCCTGGCCAAATTGGTTTTGGGCATAATGAGTTTGGCACCAAATTCTGCAAAATAGCACATTTTGAGCCATTGAATAAGAAAACTGTGTATGCTATAGGTAAACTTGCTTGGGGCCACTGAATAACACTGCAGACAGACTTGTTACATGCCCCTGGCACCATAATTCAGTTGAGTCCAGCCTGGCCCAAATTGGTTTTGGGCATGCAAGTTGGCACCAAAGTCTGCAAATAGCCCATTTTGCACTTTGAATAAGAAACTGATGTATTCAATAGGTAAAACTGCTTTGGGCCACTGAAAAAAACACTGCAGACAGACTTGTACATACCCCTGGCACATTATTCAGTTGAGTCCAGCCTGGCCCAAATTGGTTTTTGGGCATGCAAGTTGGCACCAAAGTCTGCAAAAATAGCCATTTTAGCCATTTGAATAAGAAACTGATGTTTGCAATAGTGTTAAACTGCTTTGGGCACTGAAAAAACACTGCAGACAGACTGTACTTACCTGGCACATATTCAGTTGAGTCAGCCTGGCCCAAATTGGTGTTTGGGCATGCAAGTTGGACCCAAAGTCTGCAAAATACCATTTTTGCACATTTGAATAAGAAACTGATGTATTGCAATAGGTAAACCCGCTTTGGGCCACTGAAAAAATCCACTGCAGACGACATGTACATACCCCTGCACATAATTCAGTTGAGTCCAGCCTGGCCCAAATTGGTTTTGGGCATGCAAGTTGGCACCAAAGTCTGCAAAATAGCCATTTTAGCCTATATTTGAATAAGAAAACTGATGTATTGCAATAGGTAACTGCTTTGGGCCACTGAAAAAACACTGCAGACAGACTTAATGTACTTCCCCGCACATAATTCGTTGAGTCAGCTGGCCCAAATTGGTTTTGCATGCAAGAGTGGCACCAAAGTCTGCAAAATAGCCATTTTTAGCCATTTTGAAATAGAAACTGATGTATTGCAAATAGGTAAACTGCTTGGGCCACTGAATAAACACTGCGACAGACTTGTACATACCCCTGGCACATAACTCAGTTGAGTCCAGCCTGGCCCAAATTGGTTTTGGGCAGCAAGTTGGCCCCAAAGTCTGCAAAATAGCCATTTTTGCACATTTGAATAAGAACTGATGTATTGCATAGTGTTAACCGCTTGGGCCACTGAAAAAAAACACTGCAGACAGACTTGTACTTACCCCTGGAACATAATTCAGTTGAGGTCCAGCTGGCCCAAATTGGTTTTGGTCATGCAAGTTGGCACAAAGTCTGCAAAATAGCCATTTTTGCACATTTGAATAAGAAACGATGTATTGCAATAGGTAACTGCTTTGTGGCCACTGAAAAAAACACTGCAGACAACAGTTGTACATACCCCTGGCACATAATTCAGTTGAGTCCACCTGGCCCAAATGGTTTTTGGGCATGCAAGTTGGCACCCAAAGTCTGCAAAATAGCCATTTTGTAAGCCATTTGAATAAGAAACTGATGTATTGCAATAGGTAAACCGCTTTGGGCCACTGAAAAAAAAACACTGCAGACCGACCTTGTACATACCCCAGGCACATAATTCAGTTGAGTCCAGCCTGGCCAAATTGGTTTGGGCATGCAAGTGGCACCAAATTCTGCAAAATAGCCATTTTAGCCATTGGATAAGAAACTGATGTATTGCAATGGTAAACTGCTTTGGGGCCACTGAAAAACACTGCAGAACAGACTTGTACATACCCCTGGCACATAATTCAGTTGAGTCCAGCCTGGCCCAAATTGGTTTGGGCATGCAAGTTGGCACCAAAGTCTGCAAAATAGCCATTTTTGCACATTTGAGAATAAGAAATGATGTATTGCAATAGGTAAACTGCTTTGGGCCATGAAAAAACACTGCAGACCGACTTGTACATACCCCGGCACATAATTAGTTGAGTCCAGCCGGCCAAATTGGTTTTGGGCATGCAAGTTGGCACCAAAGTCTGCAAAATAGCCATTTTTAGCATTTGAATAAGAAACTGATGTATTGCAATAGGGGAAACTGCTTTGGGCCACTGAAAAAACACTGCAGACAGACTTGTACTTACCCCTGGCACATAATTCAGTTGGTCCAGCCTGGCCCAAATTGGTTTTGGGCATGAAAGTTGGCACCAAAGTCTGCAAAATAGCCATTTTTGCACATTGAATAAGAAACTGATTTTGCAATAGGTAAACCCGCTTTGGCAACTGAAAAATCATGGCAGACAGAATTGTACATACCCCTGGCACATAATTCAGTTGAGTCCGCCTGGCCCAAATTGGTTTTGGGCATGCAAGTGGCACCAAAGTCTGCAAAATAGCTTTTAGCGCTTTGAATAAGAAAACTGATGTATTGCAATAGTGTAAACTGCTTTGGGCCACACGAAAAAACACTGCAGACGACTTGTACTTACCCCTGCACATAATTCAGTTGAGTTCCAGCCTGGCCCAAATTGGTTTTGGGAATGCAAAGTTGGCACCAAAGTCTGCAAAATAGCCATTTAGCCATTTGATAAGAAACTGATGTATTGCAATAGGTAAACGCTTTGGGCCGCAACTGAAAAATCATGCAGACGAACTTGTACATACCCTCTGGCACATAATTCAGTTTGAGTCCAGCCTGGCCCAAATGGTTTTGGGCATGCAAGTGGCACCAAAGTCTGCAAAATAGCCATTTTGCACATTTGAATAAGAAACTGATGTATTGCAATAGGTAACTGCTTTGGGCCACTGAAAAAACACTGCAGACCGACTTGTACTACCCAGGCAATAATTCAGTTGAGTCCAGCCTGGCCCCAAATTGGTTGGGCATGTCAAGTTGGCACCAAAGTCTGCACAAATAGCCATTTTAGCCATTTGAATAAGAAACTGATGTATTGCAATAGGTTAAACTGCTTTGGGCCACTGAATAAACACTGCAGACAGACTTGTACATACCCCTGGCACAAAACTCAGTTGAGTCCACGCCTGGCCCAAATTGGTTTTGGGCATGCAAGTTGGCACCAAAGTCTGCAAAATAGCCATTTTGCACATTTGAATAAGAAACTGATGTATTGCAATAGGTAAACTGCTTTGGGCCACTGAAAAACACGGACAGACCGACTTGTACATACCCCAGGCACATAATTCAGTTGAGTCCCAGCCTGGCCCAAATGGTTTTGGGCATGCAAGTGGCACCAATGTCGCAAAATAGCCATTTTAGCCATTTGAATAAGAAACGATGTTTTGCAATAGGTAAATGCTTTGGGCCACTGAAATAAACACTGCAGGACAGACTTGTACATACCCCTGGCACATAATTCGTTGGTCCAGCCTGGCCCAAATTGTTTTGGGTGCAAGTTGGCACCAAAGTCTGCAAAATAGCCATTTTTGCACACTTGAATAAGAAACTGATGTATTGCAATAGGTAAACTGCTTTGGGCCACTGAAAAAAAACACTGCAGACAGACTTTGACATACCCCAGGCACATAATTCAGTTGAGTCCAGCCTGGCCCAAATGGTTTTTGGCATGCAAGTTGGCACCAAGTCTGCAAAAATAGCCATTTTAAGCCATTTGAATAGAAACTGATGTATGAATAGGTAAAACTGCTGTGGCCACTGAAAAAAACACGGCAGACAGACTTGTACATACCCCTGGCTACATAATTCAGTTGAGTCCAGCCTGCCCAATGGTTTGGGCATGCAAGTTGGCACCAAAGTCTGCCAAAATAGCCATTTTAGCCATTTGATAAAGAAACTGTGTATTGGAATAGGTTAAACGCTTTGGGCCACTGAAAAAACATCTGCAGACAGACTTGTACTACCCCTGGCACAATTCAGTTGAGTCCAGCCTGGCCAAAATGGTTTTGGGCAGCAAGTTTGGCACCAAAGTCTCAAAATAGCCATTTTAAGCCATTTGAATAAGAAATGCTGTATTGCCTAGGTAAACTGCTTTGGGCCACTGAAAAAAACACTGCAGACAGACTTGTACATACCACCTGGACACATAATTCCGTTGAGTCCAGCCTGGCCCAAAATTGGTTTTGGGCATGCAAGTTGGCACCAAAGTCTGCAAAATAGCCATTTTAGCCATTTGAATAAGAAACTGAGTATTGACAATAGGTAAACTGCTTGGGCCACTGAAAAACATGCGAACAGACTTGTACATACCCCTGGCACATAATTCAGTTGAGTGCAGACCTGGCCCAAATTGGTTTTGGGCATGCAAGTTGGCACCAAAGTCTGACAAAATAGCCATTAGCCATTTGAATAAGAACTGGGTGTATTGCAATAGGTAAACCGCTTTGGGCCACTGAAAAAACACTGCAGCCAGACCTGTACATACCCCTGGCACATAATCAGTTGAGTCCAGCTGGCCCAAATTGGTTTTGGGCATGCGTTGGCACACAAAGTCTGCAAAATAGCCATTTTTGCACATTTGAATAAGAAAACTGATGTATTGCAATGGTAGTAAACTGCTTTGGGCCACCTGAAAAACACTGCAGACGAGTTGTACATACCCCTGGCACATAATTCAGTTGAGTCCAGCTGGCCCCAAATTGGTTTTGGGCATGCAAGTTGGCACCAAAGTCTGCAAAATACCATTTTAGCCATTTGAATAAGAAATGATGTATTGCAATAGTAAACCGCTTTGGGCCACTGAAAAACACTGCAGACCGACTTGTACATACCCCAGGCACTAAATTCAGTTGAGTTCAGCCTGGCCCAAATTGGTTTTTGGGCATGCAAGGTTGGCACCAAATTCTGCCAAAATAGCCATTTTAGCCATTTGAATAAGAAACTGATGTATTGCAATAGGTAAACTGCTTTGGGCCACTGAATAAACACTGCAGACAACTTGTACATCCCCTGGCACATATTCAGTTGAGTCCAGCCTGGCCCAAATTGGTTTTGGGCATGCAAGTTGGCACCAACGTCTGCAAAATAGCCATTTTTGCACATTTGAATAGAAACTGATGTATTGCAATAGGTACAAACTGCTTTGGGCCACTGAAAAAACACTGCAGACAAGAATTGTACATTTACCCCTGGCAATATTAGTTGAGTCCAGCACTGGCCCAAATTGGTTTTGGGCATGCACAGTTGGCACCAAAGTCTGCAAAATAGCCATTTTTAGCCATTTGAATAAGAAACTGATGTATTGCAATAGGTAACTGCTTTGGGCCACTGAAAAAACACTGCAGACAGACTTGTACATACCCCTGGCACATAATTCAGTTGAGTCCAGCCCTGCCCAATGGTTTTGGGCATGCAAGTTGGCACCAAAGTCTGCAAAATAGCCATTTTTGCACATTTGAATAAGAAACTGATGTATTGCAATAGGTAAACCGCTTTTGGGCCACTGAAAAATACTGCAGACAGGACATGTACATACCCCTGGCACATAATTCAGTGGAGTCCAGCCTGGCCAAATTGGTTTTGGGCATGCAAGTTGGCACCAAAGTCTGCAAATAGCAATTTTAGCCATTTGAATAAGAAACTGATGTATTCGCAATAGGTAAATGCTTGGGCCACTGAAAAAACACTGCAGACAGACTTGTACTTACCCCTGCACATAATTCAGTTGAGTCCAGCCTGGCCCAAAATGGTTTGGGCATGCAAGTTGGCACCAAAGTCTGCAAAATAGCCATTTTAGCCATTTGAATAAAAACTGATGTATTGCAATAGGTAAACTGCTTTGGGCCCACTGAAAACTATAAACACTGCAGCAACTTGTACATACCCTGGCACATAACTCAGTTGAGTCCCAGCTGCCCAAAGCTTGGTTTTGGGCATGTCAGTGGCACCCAAAGTTCTGCAAAAAATAGCCTTTTTGCACATTGAATAAGAAAAACTGATGTATTGCAATAGGTAATAAACTGCTTTGGGCCACGATAAAAACACTGCAGTACAGACTTGTACTATCCCCCGGCACATAATTCAGTTGAGTCCAGTCCTGGCCGTAAAATTGGTTTGTGGGCATTGCAAGTTGCGCACCAAAGTCTGCAAAAATACGACATTTTTGCAATTTGATAAGAAAATGATGTAGTGCATGCAATAGGTTAAACTGCTTTGGGGCCACTGAAAAAACACTGCAGACAGAGTTGGTACAACCCCTGGCACATAATTCAGTTGAGTCCAGCCTGGCCCAAATTGTGTTTTGGGCTGCAGTTGCACCAAGTCTGCAAAACATAGCCATTTAAGCGCATTTGAATAAGAAAACTGAGCTGTATTGCATAGTGTAAAAACCGCTTTGGGGCCATGAAAAAAACACTGCAGACCGAACTTGTACATACCCCAGAGGCACAGTATTCAGTTGATTCCAGCCGGGCCCAAATTGGTTTTTGGGCATGCAATTGGCACCAAATTCTGCAAAATAGCCATTTTAGCATTTGAATATAGAAACTGATGTATTAATAGTTAAACTGTCTTTGGGCCACTGAATAAACACTGCAGACAGGAACTTGGTACATACCCTCGGCACATAATTTCTAGTTGAATTTCCGCCTGGCCAAAATTGGTTTGGGCAATGCCAAGTTGGCACCAAAGCTTCTGCAAATAGCCTTTTGCACATTTGAACTAGAGAAAACTGATGTATTGCAATAGTTAAACTGCTTTGGGCCCCTGAAAAAACACTGCAGACAGATGGTCATACCCTGGCACATAATCAGGTGAGTGCACAGCCGCGCTGGCCAAATTGGTTTTGGGCATGCACAGTTGCACCGAAAGTCTGCCAAAATAGCCATTTTTAGTCATTTGAATAAGAAAACTGATGTATTGCAATAGGTAAATGCTTTGGGCCAACTGAAAAACACTGCAGACAACTTGTACTTAACCCCTGGCACATAATTCAGTTGGTCCACGCCGGCCCAAATTGGTTTGGGCATTGCAAATTGCACCAAAGTCTGCCAAAATAGCCCATTTTGCACTTTTGAATAAGAAACTGATGTTTGACACAGGTAAACCACCCTTTGGGGCCACTGAAAATCACTGCGAAGACATGTAATACCCCTGGCACATAAGCTCAGTTGAGTCCATCCTGGCCCAAATTGGTTTTGGGCAAGTGCAAGTTGGCCACCAAAGTCGCAAAAATAGCCATTTAGCCATTGAATAAGGAAAACGGATGGTATTGCAATAGGTAACTGCTTTGGGCCACTGAAAAAAACACTGCAGACAGCTTGTACTTACCCTGCACATAAATTCATTGAGTCTCCAGCCTGGCCCAAATTGGTTTTTGTGGCATGCAAGTTGCACCAAAGTCTGAACAAAATAGCCATTTAGCCATTTGAATAAGAAACTGATGTATTGCAATAGGGTAAATTAAACCTTGCTTTGGGGGCCACTCGAAAAATCACTGAGACAGCTTGTACCATACCCCTGGCAACATAATTCAGTTGAGTTCCAGCTGGCCCAAATTGGTTTTGGGCATTCAAGTTTGCACCAAGTCTGCAAATAGCCATTTTAAGCCCATTGAATAAGAAAATAGTGGTTTGCAATAGGTAAAACCGCTTGGGCCACTGAAAAAAAACTGCGCCAGACTGTAAACATACCCCTGGCACATAATTGTCTCAGTTGAGGTCCAGCCTGGCCCACAATTTGGTTTTGGGCATGAACGTTGGCAACCAAGTCTGCAAAATAATCCATTTTAGCCATTGAATAAGAAAACTGATGTATTGCAATAGGTAAAAGCTCTTGGGCCACTGAAAAAAAAACATGCAGACAGACTTGTACATCATCCCCTTGCACACATTTCAGTGAGTGCCGCCTGGCCCAAATTGGGTTTTGGGCCAGGCAAGTTTGGCACCAAGTCTGCAAAATACTATTTTTAGCCTTTGAATAGAAAACTAGTTGATGCAATAGCTGGGTAAACAACTGCTTTGGCCACGAATTAAAAACACTGCAAGAAAGACTGTTACATTACCCACTGTACATAATTCAGTTGAGTCCAGCCCGGGCCCAATTTGTTTGGGCATGCAAAGTTGGGCAACCAAAGGTCGGCAAATAGCCCTTTTAGCCATTGAATAAAAACATGATTGTAATTGCAATAGGTAAACTGCTTGGGGGCCACTGAAAAAAAAACACTGCGACAAGGACGTGTGACATTACCCCTGTCACATAATTCAGTTGAGTCCAGCCCTGGCCCAAATTGGTTTGGGCATGCACTTGGCACCAAGTCTGCAAAATAGCCATTTTGCCATTTGAATAGGAAACTGGTGTTTGCAATAGGTAAACGCTTTGGGCACTGACCAAAAAACCTGCCAGACCAGACTTGTACATACCCCTGGCCACATAATTCAGTGTGAGTACCAGCCTGGCCCAAATTGGTTTTGGATGCAAGTTTGGCACCACGTCTGAAATAGCATTTTAAACCATTTGAATGAAACTGATGTATTCAATAGGTAAACTGCTTTGGGGCCACTGAAAAAACACTGCAGACAGACTGTAACATACCCCTGGCACATAATTCAGTTGAAGTCCAGCCTGGCCAAAATTGGGTTTTGGGCTATGCAAGTTGGCAAGCCAAAATCTGCAAAAATAGCATTTTTTTGCCATGTGAATAAGAACTGGGTATGCAATAGGTAAAACCTGCCTTGGGCACACTGAAAATGAAACAAGACTGCAACAGACTGGTACATACCCGAGGCACATAATCTAGTGTGTCCGCCGGGCCCCAATTGGTTTTGGCATGCAAGTTGGCACCAAAGTCCTGCCAAATAGCTCATTTTAGCGTAGCATTTGAATAGAAACATGATGTTCTATTGGCAATAGGTTAAACTGCTTTTGGCCACTGAAAAAACACGCAGGACAGACTTGTACCATACCCCTGGCACATAATTTCAGTTGAGTCCAGCCTGGCCCAATTGTTTGGGCATGCAAGTTGGCACAAGTCTGCAAAATAGCCATTTAAGCCATTATAAGTAAAAGAAACGTGTTATTGCAATGAGGTGTAAACCCGCTTTTGGGCCACTGAAAAAACCACTGCAGACAGACTTGTACATCCCCCTGGCACATAGTCAGTTTGAGTCCAGATGGCCCCAAATTGGTTTTTGGGCATGGCAAGTGGCACCAAAGTCTGCAAAAGAGCAATTTGTTGCAACATTTGAATAAGAAACGGGATGTAGTTGCAATAGGTAAACTGCTTTGGGCACTGAAAAAAACATGCAGACAGACTTGTCATACCCACCATCTTCATTTGGATCCCCACCTGTGCACGCCTAGTTTAGCCCCACACTCGCTGGCAAATTGGTTTGGCATTGGCAAGTGGCACCACCAAGTACTGCAAAATAGCCCATTGTTTGTCTCCACCATTATTGAATAAGAACCTATGTATCCCGTGTATTGCAAAGGTAAAATGATTTTGGCCCACTGAAAAAAAACCACTTGCAGACAGACCTTGTACATAACACCTGGCACATATCAGTTGAGTCCAGCCCGGCCCAAATTGGTTTGGGCATGCAAGTGGCACCAAAGAAGTCTGCCAAATAGCCATTTATATAGCCATTTGAAAAAAGAACTGGGGTTATTGCAAGTAGGTAAACCGCTTTGGTGCCCTGAAAAACACACTGCGACAGACTTGTTACCAGACCCTGGCCCATATTAAGGCAGTTGAGTCAGGCCTGGCCACAACTGTGTTGGCATGCAAAGTTGCACAAAAGTCTGCAAAAATAGCATTTTTGCACCATTTGAATAAAGAAAACTGATGTATTGCAATAGGTAATGCTTTGGGCAACTGAAAAAAAACAATGACAGACAGACTTGTACATACCCCTGGCCACATAATTGCAGTTAGAGTCCGCTGCGCCGCCAAATGGGTTTTGGCATGCAAGTTGGGCCACCCAAAGTCTGCACAAATAGCCATTTTAGCCATTTTGAATAAGAAACTGATGGTTGCAATAGGTAAACTGCTTTGGGCCACTGAAAAAACACTGCAGACGACTTTGTACATACCCCTGGCCCCATAATTCAGTTTGAGTCCAGCCTGGCCCAAATTGGTTTTTGGGGCATTGCAAGTTGGCCACCAAAGTCTGCAAAATGTCCATTTTGTAGCCATTTGACATAAGAAACGATGTATTTGCAATAGGTTAAAACTGCTTTGGGCACACTGAAAAAACACTGCGACAGAGTTGTTAGACATACCCCTGGCACATAATTATAGTTGAGTCCAGCTGGACCAATTGGTTTTGGCGCAGCAAGTTGGCACCCAAGTCCTGCAAAATAGCCATTTTTAAGCCCATTTGAATAAGATAAAACTGATGTATTGCAATGGTAAAAACCGCTTTTGGGCCACTGAAAAGAACACGCAGACCGACTTGTACATACCCCAGTCACATCAATTCAGTTGAGTCCATCCTGGCCCAAATTGGGTTTTTGGCATGCAAGTTGGCACCAAATTCTGCAAAATGCCATTTTTAGCCATTTGAATAAGAAAACTGCATGTATTGCATAGTAGAACTGCTTTTTTGGGCATACTAAGATAAACACTGCAGACAGACTTTACATACCCCCTGGCACATGTAATTCAGTTGAGTCCAGCTGGCCCAAATTGGTTTTGTGGGCATGCAAGTTGCAAACCAAAGATTCTGCCAAAATAGCCATTTTTTGCACATTTGAATAAGAAACTGATTATTGCAGCAATAGGTAAAACTTGCTTTGGCCACTGAAAAATAAACATGCAGACAGACTGTACATTACCCCTGGCACATATAGTTGAGTACAGCCTGCCCAAATTGGTTTTGGGCATGCATAGTGGCAACCAAAGTCTGCAACATAGCATTTAAGCCATTTGAATAAGAACACTGGTATGGATGCAATAGGTAAACCGCTTTGGGCCACTGAAAAACCTGCAGGACAGACTTGTACTACCCCTGCACATATTCAGTTGAGTCCAGCATGGCCCCAAATTGGTTTTGGCATGCAAGTTGCACCACAGTCTGCCAAATAGCCAATTTTTGCACATTTGAATACAGAACGGATTGTATTGCAATAGGTAAATGCTTTCGGGCCACTGAAAAAAACCTGCAGTAACAGATTGTAACTAACCCCTTGGCCCATAATCAGTTTTGAGTCACAGCCTGGCCCCCAAATTGGTTTTGGGCATGACAAAGTTGCACCAAAGTCTGCAAATAGCCATTTGTTGGCACATTGAAATAAGAAACTGATGATATTGCAGAGGTTTAGGTAAACTGTCTTTGGGCCACTGAAAAAACACCTGCAGGACAGACTTGTAATTACCCCTGGCACTAATTCAGTTAGTCAGCCTGGCCCAAATTGGTTGGGCAGTATGCAAGTTGGCACCAAAGTCGACAAAATAGCCATTTTAGCCATTTGAAAAGAAATGGGTATTGCAATAGTTAAACCGCTTTGGGCCACTGAAAAAAACACACTGCAGCCAGACTTGTACTATACCCCTGGCACATAATTCAGTTGGTCCAGCCTGGCCCAATGTGGTTTTGGGCATGCAAGTTGGCACCACAAAGTCGCAACAATAGCCATTTAGTTAGCCATTTGAATAAGAAATGAGTATTGCAATAGGTAAACTGATTGGGCCACTGACAAAAAACACTGCAGACGACTGTACATACCCCTGGCACATATTCAGTGAGTTGCAGCCTGGCCCCAATTGGGTTTTTGGCATTCAAGTTGGCACCAAGTCTGCAAAATAGCTATGTTAGGCATTTGAATAAGAAACTAGTGTAATTGCAATTAGGTTACTGGCTTTGGGCATGAAATAAAAACACTGCAGACAGACTTTACATACCCCTGGCACATAATTACAGTTGAGTCAGCTGGCCCAAATTGTGTTTTTTTGGGCATGCAATTGGTACACAAAGTCTGCAAATAGCCATTTTAGCATTTGATAAGTACAACTGATGTATTGCAATACGGTATAAATGCTTTGGGCCACCTGAAAAAACACTGCAGACAGACTGTACATACCCCTGGCACATAATTCAGCATGAGGTCCAGCCTGGCCCAAAGTGGGTTTTTGCCATGCAAGTTTGCACCAAAGTCATGCAAAATAGCCATTTTTGCCATTTGAATAAGAAACTGGTGTATGCATAGGTAAACTGCTTTGGAAGCTGAAAACAACAATCCACACCCCCCTGCAGACAACTTTGTACCATACCCCTGGCACATAATCAGTTGGAGTCCAGCCGTGGCCCAAATTGGTTTGTGGCAATGCAAGTTGCACCAAAGTCGGCAAAAATTAGCTCAATTTTAACCATTTGAATAAAAACGATGTATTGCAATAGGTTAAACGCGCTTTGGGCCACTGTAAAAAAAACTCCGACAGACTTGGTACATACCCCTGTGCACATAATTCAGTGATTCCACGCCTGGCCCAAATTGGTTTGGGCATGCAACGTTGGCAACCAAAATGCAAAATAGACTTTTTCCATGAATAAGAAAACTGTTGATTGAATAGGATAAAACTGCTTTTTGGGCCACTGACTGAAAAAACACTGCGACAGACCTTGTACATACCCCGGCACATAATTCATTGAGTCCAGCCGGCCAAATTGGGTGTGGGCATGCCAAGTGGCACCACAAGGTCATGCAATAATAGCCATTTTAGCCATTTGAATAAGAACAACTGATGTTTGCAATAGGAACTGGCTTGTGGCCACTTAAAAACAACACTTGCAGACAGACTTGTAACATACCCCTGGCACATAATTCCAGTTGAGTCCAGCCTGGCCCCCAATTGGTTTTTTTGGGCATGGCAAGTTGGCACCAAGTCTGACAAAAATAGCCATTTTAGAGCCACTTGATCAGATAAACGGGTGGTTAATGCAAATAGCTCAACCGCTTTGGGGCCACTGCAAAAACATGCAGACGACTGTACATACCCCTGTGCCATATTCAGTTGAGTCCAGCAGCCCAAATGGTTTTGGGCCTGCAAGTTGGCACCAAGTCTTGACAAAATACCATTTTTTGCACTTTGAATAAGAAAACGGATGTACATCATGACTCAATAGTCACCACCACGTGCTTCTTTTTTGCGTGCCACTGACTCAAATCAACATTCCTCAGTTCTTACGCACCTGTTACTTTATCCCCCTCTGTTTTATCTCCCATTCATTTCCTCACTCAGCCCAGTGCCTCCATCTATCTCTATCCCCACTGTCTCGTTGAGTCCAGCCTGGGCCCCAAAATTGGTTTTGGGCATGCAACGTTTGGCCACCAAAGTCTGCAAATCAGCCATTTTTGCACATGAATGAATGAGAAACCTGAGTTGCAATATGACTGAACTGCTTGGGCCACTAGAAAAAAAACACTGTGCAGACAGACTTGTGACATACCCCTGGCACATAATTCCTTGAGTCCCCTGGCCAAATTGGTTTGGGCATGCAGACGTTGGCACAAAGTCTGCAAACATAGCCATTTAAGGAGCATTTGAAAAGAAAACTGGGGTATTGCAATAGTGTTAAACCGCTTGGGCCACTGAAAAACAACTGCAACAGACTTGTAACATACCCACTGGCCCATAATTCGTTGAGTCAGCCTGGTCGCCCAATTGTTTTTGGGCATGCAAGTTGGCACAAAAGTCTGCCAAAATGTCATATTTGTGCACATTTGAAATAAGGAAACTGATGTATTGCAATAGGTACACTGCTTTGAGGCCACTGAAAAAAAACACTGCAGACGATTTGTACAACCCCTGGCACATTAATTCAGTTGGTCCAGTCGCCACAAATTGGTTTTTTGGGCATGCAAGTTGGTCACCAATTCTGCAAAAAATAGCCAGTTTAGCCACCCTTGAATAAGAAACGATGTGTTGGCAAAGGTAAACTGCAATTGGGCCACTGAAAAAAAAACACGCAGACAGACTGAAACCCATGGACATAATTCAGTTGAGTCCAGCCCTGGCCCCAAATTGGTTTTGGGCAGCAAGTTGGCACCCAAGTCTGCAAATAGCATTTTAGCCATTGATTCTAACTGATGACATAGCTAAACACTGATTATAACTGATGACAGCTAAACACTGATTATAACGGATGACATAGCTAAACACTGATTATATAGCGAACACTGATTATAATGATTACAGCTCAACACTCGATTAAACGGATGACATAGCTAAACACTGATTTAAACTGATGAATAGTTAAGAAGGATTATAACGATGACATAGCTAAACACTGATTAAACTGATGACATAGTTAAGCACGGATTTATAACGGATGACATAGCCTAAGCACTGATTATAACCTACAAAATAGCTATTATTATAACAATTAACTATTTCAAACAAACAGAGACTGGAAAGAACAAGGGTTGTATAGGACAACTATACAAAAGCATCTCATTAATCATAGCAAATGTTCTATCATATTGTATAAACATTATCTGGTGAAATACCATAAGGATAGCAGGATGTCACAAAGAGCCAACCATGTAGTCGAAATAGGCATCAATGAACTCAGCAATTGCATCTTCATCTTCTAGGTACAAACAGCAAGGCTCAAGGTTAAATGCCAATTAGTTTATTGTCCCCAGAGCCAGGAGATTACAGAGAATATTGGCATTGTGCCAGGTAGCTATCACATGAAGAGTGCCACATTAATTCCACTCGGTGCCTTCACACACCTGATACATTGTGCATCCCAGTGAATCATAGACAAAAATACACGAATCAGTGCGTGAAATAATAGGCAAATAGGAAATTCAGTGAATGGAAATATCTGCTTTAATTAGTCTTCAAGCAAAATGGAGAAGATTACTGTTACATTTCAGTTTTTTAATATAAACTTTAAGAAGAGCAAACATTTAAATATGAATATCTGTTGGTATTCAATTAGATCAACTGACTTGAAGTTTAGTTCTTGAAGACGTTTCGCTAGTCATCTGACTGGCTTTCTCAATTCAGGCGGATAACTATGGTGGAGTGGCCTCTACCCAACTGTGGGTGCAGACACCTCTGTAGGTTCTTCCCTTAGGAACCATGGTTTCGCAGGAAAAAAAGGTAACTGAGGGTCGCACTCAAAATCTTAGAAAATTTATTGTGAACCACACATATCCCGTCACAACAATTTCGGGGGATACCCTCTTCTTCAGGTGATAAAATGCAACTGTGGTTGAGGAAAATATAAAGACTGTGATAGACATAGGTCCCTCCCCCTCATTAGGGTGGAACCAACAACAGGTTCTGTTACATAAATATCAATAAAAACATATGCAATAACTTATTCTCCTTAAAAACAGTTCTCTCAATAATGCAATGTTACCAGTGTTCAATAATAATTCAGTAAACAATTTTACATACATAATTGCTACAGTGTGTAAAGTGCTTTGAGTGTGCAAATAAGTGCATATCAAGTTCCTAGTGTCCTTTTATTGTCTCTAGGTACCATCTCAATGTGGCAAATAGTCTGTGAAAAAGTAGTAAAAAAGATATATAAACACTGGACATTATTCTGAGCGCATTATTGAATCTACATAGTTACTAAAATGTATATCTCATATTTGAGGAATGTCCTTCAATAACACGGCTGAGTCCTGACCGGGACCCAGGACTCTGCCGTGTACCTGCATCTTAAGGATAAAGGACATACCTTTGAAGATGTAATGTTAACATATGGCAAAGGAATGTGACTGGTTCAAAGAGAGGTGTTAAGGAGGCCATTATGTAAATAAAGAAACCAAGCATAAATAGAGGTGGGGGGTTTCAACACCAACTGTCTACCATGGTACAATGCTGTGTTTTGACACCTTACTCTGATGGGCGTTCCTATAACACCTCTTGAGCCACTATCCACCAAATCACACACCCTTAACACCTGGCTGGGATATGCTAATTGGCATTTTCCAGGTACATAATTGCCCAGATTCTTGTACAAGTCAATCTGAATGTGAGAAAGCCAGTCGATGACTAGCGAAACGTCTTCAAGAACTACTTTCAAGTCCAGTTGATCTAACTGAATACAACAGATATACCATGACATGGATGAATGAGAACCTTCATAAGCATTAAATATCTGAACTTTTTTGTTACCTCCGCAAACAAAAGTTAATATTCTGAAAGATACTTGCCTTATACTGACCTTATCACATTCCTCCAATCAACAATGCTAAACAGACCGATTATAACTTAAAAAAACTACCCCCAAAAGTTATATTGATGGAAGATACTTACCTTATACTGATCTTATAACATTTCTCCAATCACAATGCAGCCACAATGGAGCTTGAATATCCCAAAAGTAATATTATGGAAGATACTTACCTTATACTGACCTTATACATTCCTCCAATCACAATGATAAACACTGATTATAACTACCCCAAAAGTTATATTATAGAAGATACTTACCTTATACTGACTTTATACATTCCTCCAATACATGCTAAACACCGATTATAACTAACTACCCCAAAAGTTAATATATGGAAGATACTTACCTATCTGACCTTATACATCCTCCCATAACATGCTAAACACAGATTATAACTACCCAAAAGTTAATATTATGGAAGATACTTACCTTATACTGACTTTATACATTCATCCAATCACAAAGCTAAACACAGATTTAACTACCCCAAAGTTAATATTATGGAAGATACTTACCTTATGACGTTATACATTCCTCCAATAACAATGCTAAACACAGATTATAACTACCCAAAAGTTATATATGGAAGATACTTACCTTATACGGACTTTATACTTCCTCCAATAAACATGCAAACACAGATTAAACTACCCAAAAGTTACATATTATAGAAGATACTTACCTTATACTGACTTTTATACATTCCTCCAATACAATGCTAACACAGATTATAACTACCCAAAAGTAATATTATGGAAGATACTACCTTATATAACTGACTTTATACTTCATCAATCACAATGCTAAACACAGATTATAACTCCCCAAAAGTTAATATTATGGAAGAATACTTACCCTTATACTGACTTTATACATTCCTCCCAATAACAATGCTAACCACAGATTATAACTATCCCAAAAGTTAATATTATGGAAGATACTTACCTTATACTGACTTTATACATTCCTCCCATAACAATGCTAAACCCCGATTATAGCTAACCCCAAAAGTTAATATATGGAAGATACTTACCTTTAACCTGACTTTTATACATTCATCCATCACAATGCTAAACACCGATTATAGCTACCCAAAAGTTAATATTATGGATGATCCTTACCTTATACTGACTTTATACATTCATCCAATCACAATGCTAAAAACACCGATTATATACTACCCAAATGTTATATTATGGATGATACTTACCTTATACTGACTTTAACATTCATCCAATCACAATGATAACACCGATTATAACTACCCCCAAAGTTAATTTATGGATTATACTTACCTTTACTGACTTTATCATTCATCCAATAACATGCTAACACACCGATTATAGCTACCCACAACCCAAAATTTATAGATTCTATGGAAGAATACTTACCTTATTACTGACTTTATACATCTCCAATCACAAATGCTAACGAACAGCACGATTATAGCTACCCCCAAAGTTAATATTATGGATGATACTTACCTTAGTCTTGAAATGATATAAACCTTCATCCATAAACAATGCTAACAAACCGCTTCTAAGCACCTACCCCAAAAGTTAATATTAATGGATGATACTTACCTATACTTGACCTTATACATTCCTCATCACAATGATAACCAAAAAACACCGATTATAACTACCCACCACCCGAAGTTAATATTATGGAAGATACTTACCTTATACTGACGTTTATACATTCCTCCTCCAATCACAATGCTAAACAACAACCGATTATAACTACCCAAAGTTAATATTATGGAAGATACTTACCTTATACTGACTTTCATAAACATTCATCCAATAACAATGCTAAACCAGATTATACTACCCCACAAGTTAATATATGGAAGATACTACCTTATCCTGACTTTTATACATTCATCTAATCACATGGCGAACCCGATTATAGCTACCACCCCAAAGTTTAATATTAATGGAAGAGACTTACCTATCTGACCCTTATACCTATCATCCAATCCAATGCTAAACACCGATATAGCTACCGCTACCCCCCAAAAGTAATATTATGGATGACTTACCACCTTTTACTGACCTTATACATTCCTCCAGTAACAATGTAACAACCGATTATAACTAAACTCCACCCACCTCCGAAAGTGAAGATTATGGATGATACTACCTTCATACTGACCTTATACATTCCTCCAATCAAATGCTAAACACCCGCTTATAACTACCACCCAAAAGTTCATATTATGGAAGATAACTACTTATCCTGACTTTATCATTCATCCAATAACATGCCTAAACACAGATTATAACCTACCCCAAAAGTTAATATTAGGAAGATACTTACCTTTATACTGACTTATACATTCATCCATAACAATGCTAAACACATGATTATAGCTACCGCCCAAAAGTTAATATTATGGAAGAACTTACCGTATACTGACTTATACATCATCCAATAACATGCTTAAACACAGATATAGCTTTACCCAAAATTAATTTATTGATGATACTTACCTTTACTGGACCTTATACTGAACAGTGCTCACAATTCATCCACAATGGGCTAGAATTGATAAACTGGACCAAGATACTCTCCTCTGTAAAGGTGGGTACACGCACTAATAATAAGGGACATCCTCTTTATCGTTAGTGTGTTAGTGCATTTCGCGCTCTCATGAAGCGACGGATATTCACATGTCATCTTTGAAAATCTTTCATGTTGTACCTAGCTTTAGTGGTAAGCCCCAGTTGTCTCCTTTAACATCAACCAGTACTCTCGCATTCCCACACATCCCCTTCTGGTTTCTGTGAGCTTTCTATGAGCTTGATCAAGCGCATTGTGCCATCAGTATCACAGCCTTTTTGCTCTTAGTGACAGTGAGGATGGTGAAAGACGAGCATTTGGGACTAACACTAGTAAAGGAGAAGGTTGGTAAGTTGTATGTTCCTGGGTGACAATTTCTTTACAATATATTTGCTTTTAAATTAGCCCCTGCAAAGTAGTAATATTAAACACATCAAATTGTACAAAATGCCACTGTAGACACATAAAATGCAATTGCAAGAACACGTTAACCACAATGCATATTTATTGGTTCTTATTCCGTGCCATTTGGTGTTTGTGTGTGTGACGTAGCCTTAATGGCTTCTCGGAGAGAAGGTGTGTTTCTTTTAGTACCGGTTTTAATTATCCAAACTTTCCCATAGATATGGGTCACTGCTCAGGTAAAAAGTTGGCAATTAGGTTAGTTTGAGGCTTACATTTTAGCAAAACATTACAGACAAAACAAATGTTTCAAAGGTCATTCCGCAAAGATTCACTGTAAAGAAATATGGCCGTTTTTAAAAAGTTTAACAAATCACAGCAGTGACTTAAGTATCCAGGATTTTTCCTCGAAATTGTTAACCATCTACAAATGCTAAATACCTATGATGTGAATACCCTCAGCCACTGATGATTTTCTCGCTGCGGAGGTTTCTGATCGAATTTGCACCTTGCGCAATTTTGAGCTACGAATGATAATGTGGCTACTAGTATGGCTGAACTTGCAAAAAAATCTGTTTCCGCTCGCTATTCAACAATTTTAGAACAATTTGAAAAACCGCAAACCTGACCCATTAAGCCAAAGGGGGTTATAAACACGTATTATTATTTGAGATTTCTTCGGTACTCTTTTAAATATTCGATTTTTTGATATTCAAAATTACAAAAAATCGGAATTTGCATTTGATGATGAGTGCGTTTCCCTGTGGCAAATTTCAAACTTATTATTAAACTATTAATTATTATATTAGTATTATCCCTAGTTTTCCAATATAATTAAACCTTGGAACCCTAGAATCTCATTGTCATGGCTACAGGGTGTTTACATTTAAAAAAAAAACAAAAACTGCCATTGTCGGGGAATTTGGGACTGTGGCCCTGGATCGTCTTCAAAAAATCGGAGTTGGGTGAATTCCTCGACCTTTCTCAGAAATGCGCTAAATCCGAGATCTCCTGCCTCGAACTGGGTCTGATCTGCTGCATTCCATTCCAGCTCTAGTGGCTACGGAAGGAGAATTGTTCCATCTGGTCCGATTACCGTAGCTTGCTAGGAATAAGTTTCAACAATCCGCAGATCGGAATTTTTGACAAGTGAACACTTCAGTTTAAAAAAGCAAATACAATCTAGTTTTCGGAAAGGATTACAACTGATGTGGGAAATTTGGAAAGATAAAAGGCAAAATTCCAAAATCTGCTTTTGAAATTTTTAGTTCGGAATTCCAGCACATACAAAGTGGACCTGATTGGTTTTCCATAGCTGATTCATCATTTAAAATCTTGAGTGGAGGAGCAATTCTGAAGCCTCCAATCATGTCGCGTGTGCTAAATGTCGCGATTACCTTCTGCTGGCTGTATAGACTGAAGGTGGGTACACATAATGGGACGTTTGGTCGCGTTCGCAACTAGTGGAGCGCTCGGCCAGGAGAATGGACTGTCGGTCACGGCAAGCGATCATGCGTCTCATAGGGAACCACAAGATTGCACGTGTTGATCATGTGTTCTCATAGGGAACCACAAGATTACACGTGATGATCATGCGTTCTCATAGGAACCACAGATTGCACTTGATGATCGATGCGTTCTCATAGGGAACCACAAGATTGCACGTGATGATCATGCATTCTCAAGGGAACCACAAGATTACACGTGATTATCTGCCATTCTCATATTGGAACACAAGATTTTGCACGTTGACAAAAAAAAAAAATGATCATGCATTCTCATAGGGAACCCACAAGATTGCAAGTGATGATCATGAGTTCTCATAAGGAACCACAAGATTGACACGTTGATGACATTGCGTTCTCATAGGGAACCACAAGATTGCACGTGATGATCATGCGTTCTCATAGGGAACCACAAGCTTCACACGTGATGATCTTCGTTCTCCATAGGGACCCACAAGATTGCACGTGATGATCATGCATTTCAGAGGGAAACCACAAGATTGCACGTTATGAATCATGTCATTCTCATAGGGAACCACAAGATTTCACGTGATGTCTCACATTCTCTAGGGGCCACAAGATTTTGCATGTGATGATCATGCATTCTCATAGGGAAACCACAAGATTGTACGTGTATCATGAGTTCTCATAAGGCACCAAAGACCACGTGATGATCATCGTTCTTATAGGAACCACAAGAATTGCACGTGATTATCATGCCTTCTCAATAGGAACCACAATATTGCACCGTGATGATCACTGAGTTTCTCAAAGGAACCACAAGTGCCCGTGTGATCATGCGTTCTCATAGGGAACCACAAGTTGCACGTGATGCTGCATGCATTCTCATAGGGAACCACAAAGGGCACGTGATGATCATCTGTTCTTCAATAGGAACCACAGATTGCATGTGACCGATCAAATGCGTTCTCGATGGGGAATCGACCACAAGTTGCAATGTGATGATCATGCGTTCTCATAAGGAACCAAGAGCGCCCAGTAGAATTTACCAACACATCGATAGGCCTCATTTTGCCGTGCGACTTTGATCGTGCCGCTTGGGGGTGGGTTCAGAAACCAACACAGATTTATCAGCCTGACTAATTGATAGATCCGTCCGTTGCGAAAAAAATTTGCACCGTATATATGGTGTTATACAATTTCTGAGCAATTCTGAGCTTTTTAAATCTACTGTCCACGTACCCTTCTTTTTTTAAAGGGGAATTTTCTTCCATTCTCCCTGCCTTCTCCTTTGCCCAACAAGCTCCATTGCCGGATTATCCATTTGGGGGGATATTTTTTATGCTCCAAGGTGTAAAAATGACATGGCTAAATCTCTCACAATTGGAGCAGGGCAATTCACACCGTCTGGACCGTGAAACACTAGATTTAATTGGAAACAATTCATACAAATGTTCACGAACACGAATTGACATCACTTTCCCGCGCTAATTACAAAATTCCTGCAAAAACGTTACTCATCATTGAAATAACGTATATAGAAATGTAGAAGGACTGGGCCATCCATTATATGTAGTAGTTGTAAGACTTCTTCACCTCTGTCCCACTGACAGAGATTTCAAAATAAATTAAAACAAACTGGCTAAGACGGGGTTATCTCCCCTTTAATTATCTAAATGCTACTGTTTTGTAAGGCGATTTCATGCTCCTCCGTTCAAACCGCTCTGCTTTTTATTATTCATGGGTCTTTTAACTCAGGCGTGTGTTGAATAATAAAACAGCCCCGGATCAAATGGGCCAATTTCTCCACCCCCATGACACCACTGCTATGTTTCGGTGGGCTCTAGTGCCAGCGTTGCCTCTGATAATGAGCGGGAAATTTGTTTAAACAGTAAATAATGAATATGAAATATTCCAGGTTGGATCAGTTAGAGAGCACTCTTGCTTCCCTCCAGGCCCAAATGCTAGGGGCTGAAATTACTCTCAAACGGCACTTGCCTGTCTGCTGGGCTGGATACTATTCTTTCGAACCCTTGATTGACCAAATGTTGAATGGGGGAAGGTGAATGATTTCCTATAGGAAGGAGGCCTCAGCGGGCTTCAAATCGAGGGGGGGAAAAATGAGATTGAAAAAACAATCTTGTTATTATCTTCCAAAAGAATCCAAATGCCTTAAGTTGTAAATGTTAGCGTAGGTATGAAGGACTTTCAATGCACAATTACAAAAGGATGAATAGAAAGGGAACGTTATTGGATTTTTAGGGGCCGAACCCAACCGAACGTTTATGCCAACGCAATTTTTTATTGTAAAATCAGCATTAATTTTTCTGTTTGTTAGCCCAGTTGTAAAGTCTAAGGCTGGGTACACCCATCCAATTTTCCTAGCCCAACAATGTTGATCAGTCCATTTTTTTCTGGCGACCAATGTCCCAATGCTGTTTCGTCCCAGTTCTTCTCTATGGACGTTCCTTGTTCCAGCCAAGCCGCACTCTATTGGCAAATGGTCGGCTCAAATGAAGAAATACCATGGTTTTGGCACCATCTAGCTTGTTAACAAACAGCTTACAAATCAGAGCTTCATCATTTATCATTATCCTTTCTATATATAATCATATTTAACTTTCATGTCTATCTATATCATTTCTATCTATTCATTCTATCTTCAATTCTAATCTATATCATTCTTTCTTTCATTCTATCTATATCATTCTATATATCATTCTATCTTTCATTCTATCTATTCATTCTATAGTATCATTCTATCTTTCATTCTATCTATTCATTCTATCTATCTATATCATTCTATCTTTCATTTCTATCTATATCATTTATCTATATCATTCTACTTTTATCTATCTCTATCTATATCATTCTATCGATCATTCTATCTATATCATTCTATCTAGATCATTCTATCTCTCATTCTATTCTTAGCATCTTATCATCATTCTATCGATATCTTCTATCTATATCATCTTATAATCATCTATCTATATCAATTCTATCTTATCATTCTATCTAGCATTCTATCTAAAGTCTTCTTATCAGTCTATGTATCATTCTATCTATATCATTCTATCTATATCATCTATCTACATCTATCTATTATTCTACTATATCCACATGCTTTATCAGTCTATCTATATTCATTCTCTGTTCTTCATTCTACTATCTTTCATTCTATCTATACCATTCTATCTATATCATTCTATCTATATCCTTCTACTGTATCTATCATTCTATCTATATTATTCTATCTATCTACTACCATTCTATCTATATCATTTCTATCTCTCATTCTCATCTATATCATTCTATCTATATCATTCTAATTCTACTTTATCTATCCATTCTATCTCTATCATTCTATCTATCATTCTATCTATATCATTCTATCTATATCATTCATCTATTATTCTACTTCTCAGTCTATCTATCATTCTATCTAAATCATTCTATCTAATCATTCTACTATCATTCTATCTGTATCATGCTATCTATATCATTCTATCTACATTCCTATCTATCATTCTATCTATATCATTCTATCTATCATTCTATCTATCATTCTATCTATCATTCGATGTATCATTCTATCTATATCATCTATCTACTCATTCTATCTATCATTCCTAGCTATATCATTCATCCTATATCATTCTACTGGATATCATCATCTATCTATATCCTTCTACTATCATCTATCTAATATCATTCATCCTATCATTCTATGTCTTCCATCTATATCATTCTATCTATATCATTCTATCTATCTCTATCTATCATTCTATTTATATCATTCTTATCTCTGTCTTCCATCTATGTCATTCTATCTATCATTCTATCTATATATCATTCTAATCTATCATTCTTATCTATCATTCTATCTATATCAGTCTTACTATCATTCTATCTATAGCATTCATCTATAATTCCTCTGTCTTTCCATCTATATCATTCGATCTATATCATTCTATCTATCATTCTAAATCCTATATCATTCATCTATAATCATTTATCTATCATTCTATCTATATCATTCTATCTATAATTCTATCTATCATTCTATGCTATATCATATCTATCTATCATTCTATTATTCATTCTATCTGTCATTCTATCTGTATCCCCCCCCCCCCCATCTATCTATCATGCTATCTATATCATTCTATCTATCATTCTATCTCTATCATTCTATCTATAATCTTCTATCTATCATTCCATCATATCTTCTATCTATAATCATTCTATCTATCATTCTATCTAATCATTCTATCTATATCATTCTATCTATATCATTCTATCTATCCATTCCCAATCTATATCATTCTATCTGTCCATTCCATCTATCTCTTCTACTATATCATTCTATCTATCATTCTATCTATCATTCTATCTATAATATCTATCTACATCATTCTACTTATCGATCATCTATTCTATCATTCTATCTATCTCTGTTTCTATCTATCTTCGATCTATCCCTTCTATCTTCATTCTATCTATCATTCGATCTATATTCCCAAAAAATTTTCCCCCCTATCTTATCCTTCTATCTATATCATATCTATCTATCATTCTATCTATATCATATCTATCTATATCCTTCTATCGATCATTCTATCTATATCATTCTATCTATATCACATTCTATCTATCATTCTATCTATCATGCCTATCTATATCATTCTACTATCATTCTAGCTATATCATTCTATCTATAATCATTCTATCTATCATTTCTATCTATCATTCTATCTATATCATTCTATCTATATCATCTCTATCTATATCATTCTAATCTATCATTCTAGCAATCATTCTATCTATATCATCTATCTATCATTCTCTCTATCATTCTATCTATATCATTCTATCTATCAATCTATCTATTCATTCTATATTCATTCTATCTATATCATGCTATCTATAGCATTCTATCTAGATCATTCTATCTATCCATTCTAGCTATATCATTCTAATTCTATCTATCCTTCTGTCTATTATCTTCTATCTATATCATTCAATCTATATCATTTTCTATCTATCATTCGAATCTATATCTTCTATCTATATCATTCTAATCTATCATTCTTCTATCTCATTCTATCTATATCATTTCTATCTATATCATTCTATCTTATCATTCTATCATATCTATTCCTATCTTATCATTCTATCTATCATTCTATCTATATCATTCCATCTATATCATCTATCTATATCATTCGACTATAGTTCATCTCTACATTCTAATCTGTCATTCATCTAATCATTCTAATCTATTTCAATCTCATTTCTTCTATCTATCAGATCTATCTATCGATCTAATCTATATCTTCTATCATATCATCTAGCTATCCTGCTTCTATATCATTCTGCTATATCATTCTATCTATCATTCTGTCTACAGTCTATCTATATCTTCTATCTAATACATTCATCTATCTTCTATCTATATCTTCTATCTATCATTCCTTCTATAATCAGTCATCTATCATTCTAATCTATAAATCCTTCTATCTATTTCATTCTAATCTATATCATTCTAGCGATCTTCTTCTATCTATATCATTCTTATCTATCATTCTATCTATTCATTCTATCTATATCATTCTAGTCTATCATTCTATTATATCATTCTATCTATATCTCTCTAATCTATATCATCTATCTTATCAATTCTTCTATTATCATGTCTAATCTATATCATTCTATCTATATCATTCTCTCTATCCTTCTATCTAATCATTCTAATCTATAATCATTTTATTATCTATCATTCTATCTATATCATTCTATCTAATCTTCTATCTATCATTCTATCAATATCAGTTTAGAGTTAATCCTTATGACAGAGAGGTAACCGATATACCAATCAATAAACTAAAAAAAAACAAAAAAACCCCAAGACTGAATATATTGCCAGATTTGAATTAAATATGCAAAGTATGTTGATTGTAATCGAGATGTTTGCAGGTGTGTACCAGGGCCGGGCTGACTGCCCTTACTAGCTTCTTCTATCAATCCTACTGTTTTGGAAACCACACCCAGAGGCTGTGGCCTATGGTTCAGGGTGTGTGGCTACCAAAGACAGTGGTCCTACTATCCTGTTTCCAATGTGACCCCACGAACGCCCACTGGTGACGCTTTTACCCCTGCATAGCACTGTTTTCCTGCAACTGCAGATATGTAGGGTGTGAATATCCTGCGTGTTTACTATTTTTGCACTGAAAAAAAAAAGGAATTTTTTTCACTGAAAAGGTGGAAAGAAACCTTTTTTGCTTATCAGCAGAACTGTCTACGCAAAGTTTTAGTGAAGTGCACATTTTTGAACGTTCCATTTCAATCGCTTTCTGGTCATGATGAAATGTCACTTTCAGCAACACCGGGGGGGGGTGGGTGGGCGCTTTGCAAAGTTATGAGTACAATTATCAAATTTGGGGATAAAATTATACGTTTAAAATCTAATTCAGTTCTTTCGCCTGCTGAAAATTGGTTTTTACCAGTTTTATCGATCTACACAAACTAGATGGAAAAGCAGAAAATAAAACGATTACAAGATGCTTGGGGGTGGGGGGTGTTGTGTGTTTTGAGGGGGTTGGGCTTGTCTGTATAGTTTGTTATTAAGTGCCTTGTGTTTCAGGAGTTTTATTATATGACTTGAGGAGCGTTGCTGAGAACTATGACTCGCTGTTCATAATTTCGGAATTACAAGTAATGTGTCAGGCTAATCTCATTATCAGTGTTATCACAGTCGGCATTTGTTACCTCTCCGACATCTATTTCCTACCCTGGTGTTAACGTGTAATACCTTAATAAATACTGTTTCGCCTTTATTGTTCTGCCTGAATTTTAATTGTTTTAATGATGTTTTTGTCTTAAATTAAGTTGATTTTTTTTATTATCATGATTTATATGTATTGTACTATTTTCAAATAACAACAGAAGTCCAGTTTTGTGTGAATTATATAATTTATAACCACTACCCATAACCTATACCTACCTAGTGGATTTCTATGTGGGAGCAACTGGAAGATTATAACCTTTATAATCGTACAGTTCTGTTGGTGGGTGGTGGGCCAGTAGTAGAATGAACCCAGAAGCCACAAAGGTAGGTTATAATAAATAAGGCAACCCTGAACTGTAAATTACAGGTATATTCAGAAGTCACCGTTCACCTTGGCGTTCCGTGCCCTGTCATCAAAGGTACTTGGTCGACGCGGCCTTTGTGTTTTTATCTGGTCATGGACTCCCTCATAACTTCTAATATCCTTGATAATTTACGTTGGGGTGCATTATCCACTATATAACTTATAATCCTGTAAAATTAGTATATCCTTATAATGCTATTTAATATGCCATCTGTGTCACATTGACTTCCTAAAGATTTGCCACTTATTAATATGCCCCCCTACTTAAAAAGGATGATTAGCAGGGTCACCTCAGACCTTCCATATGCTTAACGTGTGGCCGTTGGCCTAGTGGCTTCTATATGGTTTACTACCTTATCGGTGCAGGCGATTAAACTTGTGTGACTGTTCCGTGAGGGGGGGCTTTCCTAAGAGTGTACAGTGGATGGGTGTGTGGGGGGTTGTCAACAAGATGGGGCTGTAAATGCGGCAAACGTTCTGACCAGACCAAAAAACAAATAGTATTTATACGTCCCAGCAAACGAGTCTCATGACCGGGAGACGGGGGGAGGACGCGGTGGGTGGTTGTCGGTTGGTAAAAGTCACGCTTATCCATCCCATTTCCCAAAGGGTGTTCAAAATCCAAACTAACCTATCCCCAGGTGATGTATACGATGTTTAAAATCTTACCCGAGGCCTTCAAAACACTCTTAAATTGTAAGTAGAGTGTTGCTGGGGCGTTGGGTGGGGGTGTACGTTGTTTTTATGGGTAAGTGGGGGGGGTCGCCATCTCAGATATACCGGCGCTGTGCTGAGGAGCGGGGGGAAGTGCCGGTTGAGGGTATCAGAGGCATTATAGGTTAAATCCAGGGGACCGTTTTGTGAACCAGCCGAAGTCCGTGGACCAGAAAGAGGCAAAGAGCAACGGCATGAAATCTGGCCGAATACATTCAGAGGGTGTGTGTGGGGCTGCCATGGAGGAGGGACCTGCAGTTAAAGACATTGAACTGTAGAGAGTAGACAGGTTTCCCGGCTCTGGGCAAAACACTGAGTTAAAGGGCAGTAAAAAAATAAACATGGCAAAGATTTCTTTTTTGTTCGTCTAGATGTCTTGGTGTTCTACCACAGGATCGTGTCCCTTTCTGCGCGGGGTTCGGCCCTTTCCTGAGGGGTTCTAGGGTCAGGGGCATAAGCTCGCTGGTGTTAAGAATACGACGGTGGCGTGGACGTGTTGGGTGATCGTCTTGGTGAGGTTTAAGAAGACGGGCTGGGTGTGAGAAGTACGAAAGGGTGCCGATGGACTGGGAGATGGAAGAAAGGGGTGGATGAGGGTGACATCAGTTAGAATCAGTGTTTAGCTATGTCATCAGTTAGAATCAGTGTTTAGCTATTTAATCAGTTATAATCAGTGTTTAGTTATGTCATCAGTTATAATCAGTGTTTAGCTATGCCATCAATTATAATCAGTGTTTAGCTGTGTCATCAGTTAGAATAAGAGATGGCCATACTATATAAAGTTTGGTCCGTTTTCGAACTTTCGAACTTCAGAGAAAGTTTGAGAGTTCGAATTCGGACTCACTCAAGTCTATGGGGGAGTGATAGTTAGAAAAGTCAGAGTGATTTACAAATAAACTAACAGTGGTAACTTATGGTAACTTATAACTAAATGACTGTGGCACCTGGGAAATGGTCCGGGAACATGTCACTGTCACCAAAACTTGTTAAAACACTTCCTGAAGTCAGGCGGGCAATTGTCGGGTTTTGCGCAAGCTACATTCGATGATACATTCGAGGCTTATGGAATGAACAAGCGTTCCTTCCTGTTAGCGAACGGTCCTTCCTAGGCTTAGCAAATGGTACATTCGAGGGTTGGATATTGTAGTGGTTTAACGCACCGCCTTTGACATGGGAGACCAGGGTTCGAATCCCGGCTAGGGGCAGCTATACAAATGTTTGGATTATTATAATACCCTAGTAATATAATAACAAGATAATAACAATATAATGTAGTGGCTGGATTGTGTACTGGTTAAAGGCATCGCCTTTGACATGGGAGACCAGGTTTTGAATCCTGGCTAGTAATATAATATTATATGGTTATTATATTACTAGGTTATCATATGGGTTATTATATTAACTAGGTTTTATAGGTTATTATATTACTAGGTTATTATATGAGTATTATATATCCAAACATTTTGTATAGCTGCCCCTACCCAGGATTCGAACCCTGGTCTCCCATGTCAAAGGCGGTGCCTTTAACCAGTACAATATCCAGCCACTACATTATATGGTTAATATATTGCTAGGTTATCATATGGTAATTATATGGTTATTATATTACTAGGGTATTGTATGGTTATTAAATTACTAGGTTATCAGCGAACGGTACATTCGAGGGTTGGATAGTGTACTGGTTAAAGGCACCACCTTTGACATGGGAGACCAGGTTTGGAATCCTGGCTAGGGGCAGCTATACAAATGTTTGGATTATTATAATACTCTATATAATAACCTAGTAATATAATAACCATATAATAACCTAGTAATATAATAACATTATATGGTTATTATATTACTAGGTTTATTATATGGTTATTTTATTACTAGGGTATAAATAATAACCAAACATTTGTATAGCTGCCCTAGCCAGGATTCCAAACCTGGTCTCCCATGTCAAAGGTGGTGCCTTTAACCAGTACACACTATCCAACCCCTCGAATGTACCGTTCGCTGATAACCTAGTAATTTATAACCATACAATACCCTAGTAATATAATAACCATATAATTACCATATGATAACCTAGCAATATATTAACCATAATGTAGTGGCTGGATATTGTACTGTAAAGGCACCGCCTTTGACATGGGAGACCAGGGTTCGAATCCTGGGTAGGGGCAGCTATACAAGTTTGGATTTATAATACTCTATATATAACCTATAATATAATAACCTATATAACCTATAATTATAACCATAGATACCTAGTATATATAACCATATGATAACCTAGTAATATAATAACCATATAATATTATATTACTAGCCAGGATTCAAAACCTGGTCTCCCATGTCAAAGGCGATGCCTTTAACCAGTACACAATCCAGCCACTACATTATATTGTTATTATATTACTAGGTTATTATCTTGTTATTATATTACTAGGGTATTATAATAATCCAAACATTTGTATAGCTGCCCCTAGCCGGGATTCGAACCCTGGTCTCCCATGTCAAAGGCGGTGCGTTAAACCACACATCCACCACCCTCGAATGTACCATTTGCTAAGCCTAGGAGGGCCGTTCACTAACAGGAAGGAACGCTTGTTCATTCCAAAGCCTCGAATGTATCATCGAATGTAGCTTGCGCAAAACCCGACAATTGCCCGCCTGACTTCAGGAAGTGTTTTAACAAGTTTTGGTGACAGTGACATGTTCCCGGACCATTTCCCAGGTGCCACAGCCATTTAGTTATAAGTTACCATAAGTTACCACTGTTAGTTTATTTGTAAATCACTCTGACTTTTCTAACTATCACTCCCCCATAGACTTGAGTGGGTCCGAATTCGAACTTTCAAACTTTCTCTGAAGTTGGAAAGTTCGAAAACGGACCAAACTTTATATAGTATGGCCATCTCTTATTCTAACGATGACACAGCTAAACACTGATTATAATTGATGGCATAGCTAAACTGATTATAACTATGACATAACTAACACTGATTAACATTAAATAGCTAAACACTGATTCTAACTGATACATGCTAAACACTGATTCTAAACTGATGACATAGCTAAACACTGATTATAAACTGATGACATAGCTAACACTGATTCTAACGTGACATAGCTAAACACTGATTATAACTGATGACAGCTAAACTGATTATAACGGATGACTAGCTAAAACACTGATTATAACTGATGACATGTTAAGCACGGATTATAACAATGACATAGCTAAACACTGATTATAACTGATGACATAGTTAAGCACGGATTATAACGGATGACATAGCTAAGCACTGATTAAACCTACAAAATAGCTATTATTATAACAGATTACTATTTCAAACAAACTAGGAACTGGAAAGAACAAGGGTTGTTAGGACAACTATACAAAAAGCATCTCATTAATTCATAAGCAAATGTTCTATCATATTGTATAACATTATCTGGTGAATACCATAAGGAATAGCAGGATGTACAAAGAGCCACCATGTATGTCAGAAATAGGCATCAATGAACTCAGCAATTGCATTCTTCATCTCTAGGTAACAAACAGCAAGGCTCAAGGTTATAAGCCTAATTAGTTTATTGTCCCCAGAGCCAGGAGATTACAGAGAATTTCATTGGCCAGGTAGCTATCAGCATGAAGAGTGGCACATTAATTCCACTCGGTGCCTTCACACACCTGATACATTGTGCATCCCAGTGAATCATAGACAAAAATACACGAATCAGTGCGTGAAATAATAGGCAAATAGGAAATTCAGTGAATGGAAAAATCTGCTTTAATTTAGTTTCAAGCAAAATGGAGAGAAGATTACTGTTACATTTCAGTTTTTAATAATAAACTTTAAAGAAGAGCAAACATTTAAATATGAATATCTGTTGTATTCAATTAGATCACTGGACTTGAAGTTTAGTTCTTGAAGACGTTTCGCTAGTCATCGACTGGCTTTCTCAATTCAGGCAGGATAAACATGGTGGAGGTGCACTCTACCCAACTGTGGGTGCAGACACCTCTGTAGGTTCTTCCCTTAGGAACAATGGTTTTCGCAGGAAAAAAGGTAACTGAGGGTCGCACTCAAAATCTTAGAAAATTTATTGTGACCACACATATCCACGTCACAACATTTCGGGGGGATACCCTCTTCTTCAGGTGATAAAATGCAACTGTGGTTGAGGAAAATATAAAACTGTGATGACATAGGTCCCTCCCCCTCATTAGGGTGGAACCAACAACAGGTGTCTGTTACATAATATCAATAAAAAACATATGCAATACTTATTCTCCTTAAAAACAGTCTCTCAATAATGCAATGTTATACAGTGTTCAATAATAATTCATAAAACAATTTTACATACATAATTGCTACAGTGTGTAAAGTGCTTTGAGTGTGCAAATAAAGTGCATATCAAGTTCCTAGTGTCCTTTTATTGTCTCTAGGTACCATCTCAATGTGGCAAATAGTCTGTGAAAAAGTAGTAAAAAAGATATATAAAACTGGACATTATTCTGAGGCGCATTATTGAATCTACATAGTTACTAAAATGTATATCTCATATTGAGGAAATGTCCTTCAAGTAACACGGCTGAGTCCTGACCCGAGGACCCCAGGACTCTGCCGTGTACCTGCATCTTAAGGATAAAGGACATACCTTTGAAGATTGTAATGTTAACATATTGGCAAAGGAATGTGACTGGTTCAAGAGAGGTGTTAAGGAGGCCATTTATGTGAAAATAAAGAAACCAAGCATAAATAGAGGTGGGGGTTCAACACCAACTGTCTACCATGACATGCTGTTTTGACACCTTACTCTGCGGGCGTTCCTATAACACCTCTTGCCACTATCCATCACACCCCTTAACACTGGCTGGGATATGCTAATTGGCATTTTCCAGGGTACATAATTGCCACAGATTCTTGTACAAGTCAATCTGAATTGAGAAAGCCAGTCGGATGACTAGCGAAACGTCTTCAAGAACTACATTTCAAGTCCAGTTGATCTAACTGAATACAACAGATATACCATGACATGGATGAATGAGAACCTTCATAAGCATTTAAATATGAACTTTTTTGTTACCCCAAAAGTTAATATTCTGAAAGATACTTGCCTTATACTGACCTTATACATTCCTCCAATCACAATGCTAAACACCGATTATAACTACCCACCAATTTATATATGGAAGATACTTACCTTATACTGATCTTATACATTTCTCCAATCACAATGCAGCCACAATGAGCTTGAATATCCCAAAAGTTATATTATGGAAGATACTTACCTTATACTAGACCTTTACTTCCTCAATCACAATGATAAACACTGATATAACTACCCCAAAAGTTATATTATAGAAGATATACCTTATACTGACTTTATACATTCCTCCAATCCAATGCTAAACACGATTATAACTACCCCAAAGTTAATATTATGGAAGATACTTACCTTATACTGACCTTATACATTCCCAATAACAATGCTAAACACAGATATAACTACCCAAAAGTTAATATTATGGAAGATACTTACCTTATACTGACTTTATACATTCTCCAATCACAATGCTAAACACAGATTATAACTACCCCAAAAGTTAATATTATGGAAGATACTTACCTTATACTGACTTATACATTCCTCCAATAACAATGCTAAACACAGATTATAACTACCCAAAGTTAATATTATGGAAGATACTTACCTTATACGGACTTTATACATTCCTCCAATAAACATGCTAAACACAGATTATAACTACCCAAAAGTTATATTATGAGAAGATACTTACCTTATACTACTGACTTTAACATTCCTCCAATCACAATGCTAAACACAGATTATAACTACCCAAAAGTTAATATTATGGAAGATACTTACCTATACTGACTTTATACATTCATCCAATCACAATGTAACACACAGATTATAACTACCCCAAAAGTTAATATTATGGAAGATACTTACCTTATACTGACTTTATACATTCCTCCAATAACAATGCTAAACACAGATTATAACTACCCAAAGTTAATATTATGGAAGATACTTACCTTATACTGACTTTATACATTCCTCCAATAACAATGCTAAACACGATTATAGCACCACCCCAAAAGTTAATATTATGGAGATACTTACCTTATTACTGACTTTATACATTCATCCAATCACAATGCTAAACACCGATTATAGCTACCCAAAAGTTAATATTATGGATGATACTTACCTTATACTGACTTTATACATTCATCCAATCACAATGCAAACACCGATTATAGCTACCCAAAGTTAATATTATGGATGATACTTACCTTATACTGACTTTATAACATTCATCCAATCACAATGATAACACGCTTATATAACTACCCCAAAGTTAATTATGGATGATACTTACCTTATACTGACTTTATACATTCATCCAATAACAATGCTAACACCGATTATAGCTACCCCACAAACCCTATATTATAACATATAATAACCTAGTAATATAATAACCATATAGTAGTTTATAGTTTATAGTATTTGAGGTTGAATAAAGACATACGTCCATCCAGTCCAACCCATCTAGCAATATCCTCATTTTCTGCCTAACTGATGATCCAGAGGAAGGCAAAAAAAAACCCCACCATATTTATGAAGGGGGAAAAAAATTCCTTCCTGACTCAAAGTGGCAATCAGAAATTTCCCTGGATCAACTCTACTTTATGTATCAATACCAGTAACTTGCAACATTCCTTGTTTGCAGAAACTCATCCAGCTTTTTTGAAACTGACCAATTAACCTGCCATAACAACTTCCACTGAAAGACAGTTCCATAGCTTTACCGTTCTCACAGTGAAAAACCCTTTCCGAGCTTGAAGCCTAAAACTTTTTTCTTCAAGTCTTAAGGGATGTCCTTGTGTCCTTTGACATGTTCTATTGGTGAACAATACCCCAGATAGTTTATTGTATGGCCTGTTAATGTATTTATACACAGTAATCATATCCCCATGCAAGCACCTTTTCTCCAGCGTACATAATTGTAACTTTTCCAGTCTCTCTTCATATTCAAGCTCCCCCAATCCCATTATTAATTTAGTTGCCCTTCTCTGAACCCTTTCCATTTCAAAGATGTCCTTTTTGTACACAGGATTCCAAAATTGCACTACATATTCCAAATGAGGCCTTACCAATCAATGCTTTGTAAAGAGGGAGAATTACATTTTCCTCCCTTGAATCCATACCTCTCTTTATACAAGACAATATCATGCTGGCTCTGGCTGTTGCCGCCTGGCACTGCTTGCTAAGTTTGTTATCCACCAAAACTCCAAGATCCCTTTCCAACTGGGATTCACTTAACACAGAGCCATTTATAGTATAAGTAGCACAAGTATTTTTAAGTCCAAAATGCATCACCTTACATTTATCAACATTGAATTTCATCTGCCACTTAGCAGCCCAATGTGACAATCTATCTAGATCCCCCTGCAACGATTGCACATCCTCTGAAGTTTTTAATGGTCGACAAAGTTTTGGGTCGTCAGCAAACACAGAAACCTTGCTGACAATACCCACTTCCAAATCATTAATAAATAGATTAAATAGAAGTGGCCCCAACACAGAACCCTGTGGCATCTCACTTAGCACTTTAGTCCATAATGATGAAGCGCCATTTACAACTACTCTCTGCATCTTATTCATTAACCAATTTTCTATCCATGTACAAATGTGACTCTCCAGACCATATTACCCTAGTAATATAATAACCATATAATATAATAACCATATGATAACCTAGTAATATAAAAACAATATAATGTAGTGGCTGGATAGTCTACTGGTTAAAGGCACCAGTACCTTGGGACATGGGAGACCAGGGTTTGAATCCTGGCTAGGGGCAGTTATACAAATGTTTGGATTATTATAATACCCTAGTAATATAATATTATATGGTTATTATATTACTAGGTTATTATATGGTTATTATATTACTAGGTTAATATATGGTTATTATATAACTAGGGTATTATATGGCTATTATATTACTAGGTTATTATATGGTTATTATATTACTAGGTTATTATATGGTTATTATATTACTAGGGTATTATAATAACCCAGACATTTGTATAGCTGTCCCTAGGCAGGATTCAAACCCTTTTCTCCCATTTCAAGGCAGTGCCTTTAACCAGTATACTATCCAGTACATTCTAGGGTATAAATTAGATAATTATCATAAATTCGATAATTATCGAGTTTACGATCGAAAGTTCGGAAACATCGAAAATCAGAGAAATCCGTGTCCAGGATAATTCGAGAAGTCCGAGTCCATTTGAACTCATAAAGTTCGGCTCAAACTCAGGCTCGAGTTCAAGTTCTAGTCTATCCCTAGTTAGAATCATTGCTTAGCTATGCCATCAATTATAATCAGTGTTTAGCTATGTCATTAGTTATAATCAGTGTTTAGCTATGTCATCAGTTATAACTAGTGTTTAGCTATTTTATCAGTTATATAATCAGTATTTAGCTATGTCTTCAGTTATAATCAGTGTTTAGCTATGCTGTCAGTTATAATCAGTGCTTAGCTATGTCTTCAGTTATAATCAGTGCTTAGCTATGCTGTCAGTTATAATCAGTGCTTAGCTATTTTATCAATTATAATCAGTGCTTAGCTATGCTATCAGTTATAATCAGTACTTAGCTATAGGTACGTACACACGTGTGATTGCGGGTCCTGACCTGGGGCACACGATGTGTACGAATGTTCGTTTCGGCCGATAATCTCCCCGTGTGTAAGGTCTTTATCGGCTGAAAAGGACAGTCATTCAGGGGTCCGCCAAGTCAGTCATTTGGCGATCCCCGATCGAATGTCCATTTCGGCCAATAAAGGCCCTACACACAGGGAGATTATCGTCTGAAACGAATGTTCTTACACATTGTGCGTCGTGGGTCGGGACCCACGATCGCACATGTGTACGAACCTTATATCATCAGTTATAATCAGTGTTTAGCTGTGTCATCAGTTATATTCAGTGCTTACCTATGCTATCTGTTATAATCAGTGTTTAGCCATGTTATCAGTTATAATCAGTGTTTAGCTATGTTATAAGTTATAATCAGTGCTTAGCTATGCAATCAGTTATAATCAGTGCTTAAAGGACAACTATGGTCTCAAAACAAGTTAGGGTTAAATGAAAGCCTGCAGTATTTCCTTTAAAATGAGCCGACAATCACATCTCTGGCTGGAGCATGTGAGAAATTACACTGGGGTGAATGTTCAAACTTCCTGCTTCCAGTAGGTTGAGTGACATCACCAGACCTTTGTCCCACAGTCTTCCCTGGGGGAGAAGCATGCTCAGTTAAGACTTAATGCAAAGGAAATCAGGAAGTACCTGTGGACAAAAATTGACAGTTAAAAAGGGGAGCCTATTAATGCAGGCAGATACTGGTCACATGACTACAAGCTGGTCACATGACTGAAAACAGGAAGTTCAAGCAGGAAGTTACATTGCTGAACCTTTCCAGCAATAACTTTTATCTAGAGATGTGATTTAGGCTTTATTTTGAAGGTGTGATGGAAGGATTTTTATATAATCCTTACTAGTTTGGAATAATACGAGACCACAGCTACCCCTTAACTACAGTATGTCATCAGTTAGAATCAGTGCTTAGTTATAACAGCTAAAAAAATATCCTCCAACACAATGTTTCAAAGAAATAATATATCAAGATCCACCATTTTCTTATAAGGTTTATGGTGGCCTTTCCCTTTAACCAGCCAACCTTTCAGCAACTTAGGCACCGTTACCGTTAAAAGACAGGAGTGATATAAAATGTGCTTCTCACCTTCTCATCATGGCATTTCCCCTTCCCAAACATGAAGCCTTTTTTTTAACGTGGGTTAAGCAGACCATACATAGAACAATAACTATCCGAACAGATTTCTGATTGTTTGGGCCAATCAGAAATCAGATCGGAAGAATAATCAGCGTTCTCCACCTTGTTTCGCAGATCTCCTGTTGTATAGAGGGAACGTTTTTCACCTTGTCCGGTCTTCGTTTTCTGATAAACTGCTTGATATTGTCAACGGACGATCGAAAAAATGGCATCCGCGTTATCAATATTTTAATTGAATTTACCGAACTGTTTAAAATATTGATGACGTGATACCGTGTTTTTTTTTTTGTAAGTAGACTGCTCATCCGTATTGAACTGAAGCTGATCAGACTATTTGGAAAATTTTCAATAATCCCAATGGAGGATGCAAAAATGTTCTCAAACTGCATGTAGTGGATGTATTACTTTTGCTACATACCATTTTGATCAGGAAGTATTCTTCAGTTCCACCATCGCATTTAACGTTGTTGAGTGTTGTATGACTAGTCTTACTGCAGTACAAAAACCACAAGGGTTACTGTCAATCCAGATCATTTTCCAGTTTTTTTTTGCAGGTTTATAATGGAAATGGTGAGTTTACTTTTGAGAGAACAAGAGAAGGCCGAACTTCCTAAAGTTCAGTTCATTTCTGAACTATAGAACTGTAGTAAAAGTTCTAAAGTTCTATAGTTTAAAAACAAACCCATTAAAGTCAATGTGGAAAATTGTTTGAAAAGTTTTAATTAAATACATTTAAAATAGCGATGTAACTTACTGTAAATAGCCCTGTGACCTGGGAAATTGTCTGGGGAACACGTCAATATCACCATAACTTGTTTACCTTTCCTCACGATCAGGCAATTGTCGGGCTACTGCATTGAGGGTTACTGAATGATACATTTGACGGTTATGGTCACATTAGAGGGTTATCACCGAAACACTATAGTCGAGGGTTATGGCCGAAATCGAGGGTTAGCAAAAAGGTAAATTCAAGGGTTATCGATTCAACTATTTAATAATTATTAAAATATGTCCTGAAAGTTCATAGTTCAGGAATTCTAAAAAGTCAGAGTTCGTCTGAACTATTAAAGTTCGGGTCGAACTCGGGCTTGAGTTCTAGCCCATCTCTAGAGAGGACCATTTCTTTGACCACAGAGAACAATTCTAGAACCTTGTTACATCCTCTTAATCAAATACTTCCTATCCCTGACATGATCAACCCATCAAACTCTATTATACCCATCCAGAAACTTAACAGACCAAATAAACAAAATCCTTTATTTTGCTGTATTTTATTTTGCTAATTGCATGTTATTAGTGAATGAGCTGTATGTGGAAAGTCTCTTAGCAGGTTTATGTGAAGGAATTTTTGAAATGGTCATTCACTTTTCCCATAGATATGGATCAAGTTCAGTCCAAGAGACTCTACCGATGGGGCACAAATGAAACCTCATTTCCACTGGGGTGATTAGGAGATGTGGAATTCTACATTTATAAAAATCTATGTGAAAGGTAAAGTAAAATGTTGAGGATTCCTCGTATATTTCAAGTGACTCCCAAACTTATTGACTGAGCGTCTTAACAAAATAGAACAAGTTCCTCCCAATTGGTTCCACTTGCTCTGAGCAGGACATGAAATATAAAAAGAAAATATATCCCAACCTAGGAAACAATAAAGACAAAACAAGGAGCCGGTTTATTAAACGACCCAAATGATTACCTTGTGTTCGCAAATATTTCCTCCCCCCCGAAGTCCAAGTGAATGCAACACAGATTATCAATGCCAAACACAGCTGTAATAACTCCGCTCTTTACATAGAAACTCAACGCTTGTACACCATAAAATCAATTTGCATGAATTAGCTGCAAAATAAATTCGACTCAACCCAGACTCCTTACCTAAAGCAACTAATATTAGTCATCACCGGCCTTCGAATGAAATCTAATTTGAACTGCTTTTTTACATGAAGGAGAACAATACGTTGGCTTGTTCTTAATGCTTGTTCTGGTTACTTAATTCTGGGCAAATGTGGATCTATTTTGCTATGTAACATAGCTCATAAAAGATGCAAATATTCTATTGAAACAGTTCGAGGTTTGGTTCTCAATTCATAACCTTAAAAATTCTTCCCCCGAGGCCACGCGTGTGTCAAAGACTTCGAAACTCCAAAGATTCTACGGTCTGATCCACATACTTTAAGGTATTACAGGCAGGAAGTTGGTATCGCTTTTTCATTTCCTGTTAGGATGTCGAGATTTCTTAAGCAATAATGGGGTCTGGTATTGCTCGACGGATAAAGCTTGTTGCGTTATCAGCCGAGCAGAAACGGAAATGTGTTCTAGATGGCTGAGAGAAAATCATTTTCAAAGCAGTTGAAATCTCACGAAAGCATGTAAGCCTTAACGAAATGAGATGCACAGATATACATGGTCCCGTGTGCAATTAGTACATGTTTACACCTATATATAGGCTTGATAAGGAACTTTAAATCAGAGAAAACTTGGTTTATTGATATTTTAATTAACAAAACATGTAGTGTCTGTTAAGGAAAACAAAATCAAAAATATGAACTTTTGGTAAAGATTTAAGATTACTACCTTAAAATTCCCTGAACTTAAAGGACAAATATAGTCTATTCTCCTAACACACACATACCCTGCCAGGTCCTCAACCTAGGGCTTCCCCTATACACATTATAGAAGAAGCAGCCAAAGTTAATATTTATTTGGGTTTAGTTCCCCTTTAAAGGTGTGGGCATATGATTTATTTTGGAGCACCACTATTTTTTTTAAACCAAGCGAGCCTGCAGCAACCTTTTACACGTTTCGTTTACCAATGTGTGCGGGTTCCCTCTGTGTATTCGAATGGAGACAAGATCTGCCCTGTAGATAACGTTGGTGATTAGTATTTATTGGGTGTACAGGAGCATCTATAAGGCATTTATACTGTTGTACATGTTATTTATGGCCAAATGATGATGTTTGTCTGCCAGTTACAGTAATAGCTGCCATATGCATGACTTTTATTTAATATTATTTTCAGTTATTGGCCATTTAAATAAGGTTGACATACTGCTTATGTGCTCATCACTTATATTGTTATAGATGGCAAGGAGTCAACATTTTCTGTGGGTGCAGAACTTCTGAAGCCAATCAAAATGATCCCAGCTCAGGGTCGGATCTCAGTACAAATGTTAACTGTTGGATAACATAGAGTTAAAAAGAGATCGTTTTTTTAATTTATTTTTTTATTACAATACTAAGAACTGGAAGCGTGATTTTAAAATCTAAATGTAAATATCTAAAGAAGAAATGAAACAGAAAATCAGGTACAACGAGCTCAATATAAAATAAAAAGCAAAAAATAACAAAGTGTGGGAGAGTATAGGTGCGTGAATATTGTGTGGAAGAGGGTAGTTGTGGGGATCTTGCGTGGGAAGTGTGTAGGTGTACGGGATCTCGTGTGGGAGGTGGGTAGGTATGGGGATCTTGTGTGGGAGAGTATAGGTGCATGAATATTGCGTGGAAGAGAGTAGGTGTGGGGATCTTGCGTGGGAGGTGGGTAGGTATGGGGATCTTGTGTGGGAGAGTATAGGTGCGTGAATATTGTGTGGAAGAGAGTAGGTGTGGGGATCTTGCGTGGGAAGTGTGTAGGTGTACGGGATCTCATGTGGGAGGTGGGTAGGCATGAAGATTTTGTGTGGGAGAGGGCAGGTGTGTGAATATTGTGTGGAAGAGGTTAGGTGTGGGGATCTAATGTGGGAGGGAGGTAGGTGTGGGGATCTTGTGTATGAGGGGGGTAGGTGTGGGGATCTTGTGTATGAGGAGGGTAGGTGTGGGGATCTTGTGTATGAGAATGGTAGGTGTGGGGATCTTGTGTATGAGGAGGGTAGGTGTGGGGATCTTGTGTATGAGGAGGGTAGGTGTGGGGATCTTGTGTATGAGGGGGGAAGGTGTGGGGATCTTGTGTATGAGGGGGTAGGTGTGGGGATCTTGTGTATGAGGAGGGTAGGTGTGGGGATATCGCAGGGCTCAGATACATTTTTCAGACATGAAAAGTGGATAACCAAATTCCCCACTTTATTGCACAAACATGGTTGGCTGGACTACACTATTGTCTTTTTTACTTTTTAACTACAGCCCTAAACCAAGAAAAACCCTGTGTACAATGGCAGCGTGTTACAATAACTTCACATAGATAAACTTTATATTATAATTGGCCGTTAGGATTCGATGTGAAACATTTTGAAATGACAAAGAATGGGGGTAAATACTGTACCTTCTGTTTCGTAACATTACAGCCTTTCCGAATGACACAATGCCATGTAATAATAAAACATTGCTTTCTTTTTATTCTTTCCTTTGGAAGCGATAAAACGAACAGTGATTATCTGATCAGAAATACACAAATGTTCCCTATCTAGATTATTTCTTCCCATTGGAAAGTAAAAACAATATTTTATTGCGTCAAACAATTAACACGGAAAATTGTATTTTAAACTTCATCTGCTGTAATTCCACATCTGGAATCTTTTACACATTCACCAGGAATGCAAATTGGAAAACAATGTCATTCCCTCACATAGAAAGGATTTATGTACAAAGGAGGTTTTTTTAACAAATGGTTGTTTATGTGTTATCAGACGCGCTTGCTGCTATCTGTGGTGTCCGTACATTGTATTTGTTTGTAATTGCAACATTTAAAGCTGGGTACACACCATAAAATAATTATTGTATGGTTCTCCTTGAGGTCTTCTGATCGCTGACTGTTTGTTCGCCCGAATCAGACAAACGCATAATCAGACGTGTTGGAAAACCAAGCCCGATTTTGCGGGGCTAACTGTCAGATGCGTCTGCTTTTAAGTCCTTCCTACTGGATGACCAAGTCACAAGCCGCGAAAGGTTGGTCAGGAAGGATTGGAACATGTGTACCAAGCTTTAGGCTCTAGCAAGTGTCTTTATAATGTGTGTTGTCATTGAATGAGACATTTAACAATATATAAATTTCCTGGGCCTTTGGTAATATAATGTAGGGATCTCCAATCTGTGGTCATTGATCATGTCATGTTGATGATGTTTGAAGACAAACTTGAAATCGAGGTAGGAACTGGGGGTTTAGAAAATTCATGGATTCAACAGAACTTTTAAAAATTTTGAAGGACGAAACTAAATAGAATTTCAAATCATTTTTTGCTTCCACGGAATTTTTACACATTCTGCTGAACTGCAGGCGGAAGCAAATTCTGTAATTTCATTCATCTCTATAGAGTGCAGTATAGTGTATAGAGTGCATGTAGGGGAATGCTGGGCTCATGGGTTGGTGATCCCTGATGTGATTTATATACATAGGGAAAGAACAATACCAATCGAACAATGGTACGATTGGTAAATTTTCTAACTGGTCCAAAAGGCTATAAACATTCCTGCTATAATATGATATTGGACTTTTGTTTGTGTACTGATCATGGTAATAATTTTTCAATTCATTTGACCAATACATTCAGATCTGTTAAAAATTTGATGTTATCTCGTTTTTTCAATCGGCCAGATATACTTAACATTGTCAATTGAAAGAAAAAGGTGATCGGGTCAGATAATACGGCTGAAGACTGACGTCTCAAGATGGTGCATTTCGATTGGTTATTCCTGATCGTTTTTTATTTAGGGAGCATCTCTCGATCCATGTATGGTTAGCTTATACACCCATAGACAATTAGAAATGTTGAAATTTCTTTGCAAAATGCTTTTTTCCGATTATATATGTATATGTGTGTGTGCTAGTGCGAAAATAGCATTTAAACAAATTCCACAGACATCTACAAACTATGCTGGGAGAAAGTCTACACTAAAAAATAATATGGTGCTGCAGAAAGGCCATGTGGCTTTAATTATAGACAATACATATTACCAGGACGATCTTATCACACACTAACAAGGCTAAGAATATTTTGTTTAAATTGCTGGGCTTAATTTATTGGTTAAATAAACCCCCCATGCACCTGTTTTTGGGTTCATTATTTCATTTTCTGTGTGACAATACATTGCCTTCTGCAATTCCCAATTAGCTTGAATTTCCTTGAATGAATTAGTGGTTTGTTAATGTTGTTTACATTAGATTCAATGCCACAAGGAAACATCCTTTCCCTCCCCCACCTTCCACTAAGGAAACATGGATTTGTACAAAGAGATGTCATTCCATTAACTATGGACATTGCTGTCTATACTGCTAGACATTAAAGAAGGATTGACTATGTACATTGCTGTCTATATTGATAGACATTAGAGAAGGATTGACTATGTACATTGCTGTCTATATTGATAGATATTAGAGAAGGATTGACTATGTACATTGCTGTCTTATATATATATATATATATATATATATATATACATACATACACATACTAGCAAAATTGGAGAAAAGCAAAACTAGCAAAAAGTGGAAATTATGTGCTAGGTAATTATTTTTATTGCAAGCTCGTGGTCATGCTTTCAGTGGAATAAATCCCTTTTACTGACTTACAGACATTAAAAGCCCATGCTTTTGTGATTCCTATCCAAAGGTTTGAACATGCAAGTGATTCATCTGCCCTTCCCTTACTTCCATAGCAATGACACTATTGGTTTAGAGAAGGATTATTCAGGTCCCTTTAGGCAGTAGTAATCACACATTCAACCACCTATCTGACAGCTATAATCCATAGAATGGAATAAATCTGCAGGTCTGAGAAAAGACCCAGGCATTTCTGTCACATTGTGCAGTTCAAACCAAACAGCACCATTGGGGAACTTGAGACCCCTTGCAGGATCCAGATAAACATGCTAGGTTCATACTATTTACCAACATGCTAGGTTCATACTATTTACCACAGCAAGTTCCACATTGACAATCACTATGGGGTCAGAACAACACAGGATAGTGATTGGCTATAAAGATTATGGAGAGATGTTCTTAATGGAGCTAAAAGCTCACCATAGAGTATAAAATGAAATACAACCTTCTTATAACAGAATACATACAATGCAAGGATTGTGGAAGCATTACAATTAGGCTAATTTACAACTACATTTAGCGGAAGTGCTACTGATCTGGTCAAACATAGAAAAGGTAATCAATGCACATTCCTAGGCCCCTTCCAATATCATATTTTCTGCACACTGGCATACTTTATAAACAAAGGGGTTTTAGTATACATTACTGTGATAACAGAAGGTACCTAACAGCCTCATGTTTAATATATTAATATTGGGGGTATAAGGGTAAAAACTCTAAGAATACTGGGTAGTTTCAGAGACATGCACAGTCATTTTATCATATACAGACATCATTTTCTATGGAGAGGGGAGTAAATGAGAGTCTGAAGAATTTTCTAATTGTCTAAGACTGTCACATGTTTTAGAAACAGCACATAATTGGGTGTAATACAGGAACTTCCTTACACTTCCTATATTGTCATGTACAATGCCTAAGATATTTTTTTGATTTGCTAACAGTGTAAGATCAGAACCTCATTGGATGTTAGTACAATTCCACTTCCTTTTAGAGACCCATGTGGAAATCCTAGAGGTGTGGCTAAACCTACCATTCAAACTTAGGGGTGTCAAATAAAGTATACTTTATTAATTGTATATCTTTTGGTTTGTAATTCAGTAGTAGGTAGTAGTACTATACTTTGTTTAGTGTTATTTCTTATGGTGATTTTAATAAAATTGTGATAATTACACACATACATATAGACCTTTCCTATGTGTAATAGTCATATATACCCCCACCTAATTAGTTACTCCTAAAAACTCAATGCAATCTCCGTAAAAATATAAATATATTTATATAATATAAGGGATATACAGTCCAGTATGTGGGCACTCTCCCTTTTGGTATTAATTCAAAACATTCACAAATACCCTGCTGCACCCAGTAAAGAGATATATAGAGGATAATCCGTAAAAATCCAGTGCACTCATGGGATTTATTTTCAAAAAATGACTAATTGGCCATTAAATCCTGATAAAGGCTTCATCGATAGTGGAAATGCATTGATCCAAGGAGTTCCGACATGTATTCAGCATGGTATTGTACTTTGTGAAGCCCTATGAATGCCCTCGTTGTCGTGTGTTATATGTATGTATATATATATGAGATGCTGTCCATAAATTAAAGTTGAGGGGAACTTCTTGCCACATACATATCAAATTGCTAAATTAACCCAGTAAATTAAGATAGGAGAACTGTTTACTCTACTAAATGTTTCGGGCTACAGCACATTGCAAGCAGATGTTACAATCGATTTGACTTTGTTGGATCTAAGGTTGACTTGACTAACATACCTGCACAGGTATGTTCATATGAAAGTAATAAACAGGTAGGTTGGCACAATAAGTGTTATTAGATTGATGGTACCTTATTTGAGACTTCTTTGGTCCACCCCTCTATGCTGCGTCTAAAAAAAAAAAAAAAAAAAAACACCTGGGATAGCTTGCCACTCCTCTTCCGTTTTTTAAATAAACAAATTGTTACCATTTGTTTTGTTACATTAAATTTCATTTTGTAAATTGGATAAAACTAGTTCAGCATGTCACAAGTGCATGGTGCTGATCCTTAACTCTTAAATTCTAGCCTTTTTCATGCTGCCAAGTAAGTATATTATTTTGCTGCTTGATTAGCCAGATTTGGAGCTGAATTAAGCTGGGTAAACATGAGGCTATTTTTCAGGCAAACCGACTGATATTTTTGTATATCTATCGGTCGCCCACCCCAAAAAAATGCTGGTGTGTATGCTGTCCCCAGTGACCAATGTCTGTGGCCTATTCAGCTTTGGATGCGGAGGTAAATCACGGACGATTTCCACTGTGACCAACAGTGATTCATCACGGCCGATCCCTCGCTTGTGGTGTGTACCCAGCCTTAGTCTTCTTAATCTGAGAGTTAATGCTGACAAACCTCTTTAGTATACTATATATTGGAAACTGGATTAACAGTACCTTCTGCGTGTTTTTAGTTGATATCATGGGCATGTTTAAAATTTGAATTGCAGATCAATGGAAAAAATATACAGGCCAGAAATCTTTTAGGCTTTGTCCCTGCAAAAATGTATATACTGGTAATATTAAGTGCAGTTCTACCATGTTGTAAACCTGCATATATGACACCTAATTGTTAATTCAATTAGTATTAGGTGTGTAACTTTTCTGGAACACATGGCTATCTACAATTATGTTTAATACTTTGTCTGATAGTCCTTTTAGACTATCAAATGAAATCAAGCACTTCTTTCTTTAACAAGATTTCTTTATAACATAGTATCTTGTTTCTTACAGTTATATGGAGCATCATTTAAGTAGGGTGTATTTTTGCGTTTTTATTTCCATTTTTCACTTTTAGTACTTTGTTTACCTTTTTACACTGTTATATTTTACAAATATGATGTCACTAATGACATCAACAGAGTCTTTTCCGTCCACTAGAGGTTTATCTGGGTTATGTTTATGTCTTTGAGTCACTGGCGTAGGAACCAGGGTTGCAAAGGTTGCAGTTGCGACCGGGCCCTTGAGACCTGTGGGCCCGCAACACACAGACAGGGTCAGACTGGCTATTCAGTTTAAAAACCGCATTTCCATAACATTAAAGGGCATCTATAGTGAAAAAAACACATTGCCCCTTTGCAAAGTTAAATTCATGTACTCTGTGCTGCCTTAATCCTATCCCTGTCAGTGACTTTGTTTAACCATGGTGTCAGATCTGTGTGCAGCACTCCCCCCTTCCCCCTCCCCTCTGTTACCTCCTCCATGTCTCAGCTCCGCCTTGCCGACAAGCTTATCATGTGCAGTAGGAGTTAAAATTTCAACATCCTGAAAAACACACCCACACACAGTGGCCAATAGAAAGCAAGCTGTTCTGGAGACACAGAAGAAGAAGGAGATCAGTACAGTTTACGATCTCTCACTTTGTGACCCATCAATCAGTGAAAGCTATTAATAAGGGAGTCAAGTGCAGCCTTATATCTACTATCAAACTACCTCTCTCCCCCTGCTAATGATGTTATCTCTATGTTTATTACAGAGCAGGGAGGGGGGATCACGTCACAGGGATTTGATTGACAGGCCAAGTAGGAGTAGAGGAATGCAATCACATATTCTTCTAACCGGTGTATCTCAGGACAGAGAGGGAATCTGAAAAAAGTGAAGACACTCTGGGGGTTGTGGGGAATTATAGAACACATGAAAAGAAAGAAAAAAAAAAGTTAATTTTCCCACTATAGATGCCCTTTAATTTGAGTGAGTACCCCGATCTGAGCAGCAGCAGGTGGATCCTGAGAGATGTGTCAGAAAGAACAGGCAGCAACTGGACACTCTCCTCAGGCCCTCCCCATTGGCTGCTCGAAGATCCCTCCCTCGCTGGCTGGGTCCATCCGTGTGATCATCGTGGGCGGGTCCCATCTACTGGAGCCGGAGAATGCAGCCAGGGAAGGAGGAGCCTCAAACATCGTCTGGGCGGTATTCTTTAACAGCAATGGGCTTTAAACTACAACCTGGTTCCCCAGGAACTGGCTGCACAGCAGGTAACAAAGTCTAAACAAATCACTTACTGACAGTTTATTTGTTTATCTTTCACAGGATTAACTGCAGATAATGTCCAGTCTGTGTGGGATAGATAGACAGATAATTTATCTCTGCATCTCTGCCTATCTCTCTATCTGTCTGTCTCTTTATCTATCAGTCTGTCTTTAGCTATCTGTCTGTCTCTCCATCTATCAGTCTGTCCCTTTATCTGTCTGTCTATCTGTCTCTTTCTACCTGTTTGTCTATCTCTCATCAGTCTGTCTCTTTTTCTATCTGTCTCTCTCTGTCTATCTGCTTATTTCTTTCTCTATATTTCTGTCTATCTGTCTCTATGTATCTGGTTGTCTTTCTGTCTATCTGTCCATCTCTCTATCTTTCAGTCTGTCTCTATTTATCTGTCTATATATTATCTACCTAGCAAGCTATTATCTATCTGATAGATAACAGATAGACATACAGATATAGATAGATATACAGATAGAGAGAGAGGCAAGACATACAGATAGATTTGATAGATAGACAGATGATGGATAGACAGGTAACAGATAGATAGACAGAGATAGATAGACGGAGAAATAGATAGACAGACAGGGGCATTGCCCAGGTTCTCCCTCCAGATTCCTCAGTAATGTGTGGGAAAGTGTAAATTCATCTGTGTATACACGTTTCAATGGTTGGTGGGGCCCTGATGTATAGTTTCCTGCCCCATGTGCCCAGTCCAAAATTAGTTTGGCAGGCTTTTTATAATTTTACCAATACCTCTGTGCCAACCATTTTGCTAGTGCCAGTTTGAGAAGGATTTTACCAGTGTTGATGTTGTAGTGTTTTTAGAACTCTACGCCAAGCATTTTTTCCATTGTGTGCATGCTAAGCATTTTAGGATTATAGCTGATTTATGGAGGAAGCTGTGACATGAATCGATGCTGTGCAGATTTGTGCTAGCAGTGGGTGTAGGGGGGGCCCAGGTCCAAATTCTGCATCAGGGCCCATAGGACTGTAGCTACGCCACTGCTGTGAGTTTAAAATAAACTGCTTTCAAGCTTCTTTAAAAGGCAACTATACTGTCAGAATGTTTCATACTAAATTTTTAAATAAATTCAAAGAAATTGTACAGTGATATTTGAGAAGAAATTTAGTTTCCAGTAATTTGCAATTTAAAATAACTTTGATCACCAGTTCGTCTGGGTCATACAAACTGGTATGCTGGCCCATTGTTCTTGTGCAACGCAAAACGTGGCCGAAATCAAGGTAAAAAAGCCTAGTGGGGCTTAGCCCTCAGTGGTAATTTAATGGGGAGCATATACCATACAATACATACAACACCATACAATATTTTCAGTAGCGATACATGGTAATATTGGTTGGTTGCCTGAAAATATTTTAAGCTCTGTACCCAGCCTAAAGAATCCATTTAGGCTTGTTTGTATTCTAGCTTTATTTTTGCTGTCAGCTTGTGAATTCATTTTTAGTTCTTCCCTATGTTTCTCCTTTTAAATTTGCCTTTTAAGCTAGTCACTTTGCAATCTCATTGTTTCTTGTTTGTACATTGTTTGTACATTGCTTGTACAATTGCTCAAGTTTTCCTCGTGGAAAGAATCCACTTGCTCTGCACTTTTTCTTGCCATTTCACATATGTAAACCTGGGATGGAAAAAGCCCCGGCAGCAGGTTTCTTACTAGGCTGTGTTATCAGTCACTAACTGTAAAAACCTCTTAAGCAATGTAATATTGTAATACAGGTCAGTCAGTGTTGACAGTTATAAACATATGTGGAATTAAGGCGAGTATAGTTAAAATATTGTTTTTTTTTTATTTACAGTACCTGTATTAAACCAAGTTATACACCTGTTACACAGGTTTACTTTTGTATCTTATAGAATTGCCGTGCTTTTGTAATTTAGAGAGAATGTGAACCATGCTACATTTATCTAACTTAAGCTGGGTACACACACTAACGATAAAGCGCCGATACCATCGGATCCGACGGTATCGGGGCTTTATTGTTATGTGTGTGCGCTCGGTTCCCGAACAAGCGCGGCCGCCGAACAATCGGGTCGGCTGAATGCTCGTTCGGGAAAGGCCAAAAATTTCCATTGGTCGCACTAGACTCCCTATAGAGGAGTCTAGCGCGGCCGATGGAAACACACAGTCCCGAGCGTTCTCCTTATGAAGTTCATAGGGAGAACGCTCGGGACTGTGTGTGTGTACCTAGCTTTAATAAACATGTATGTTTTAATATGCCTTTAACATTGTCATTTTCTTTTAGAGCTTATGAACAAGCTGGGATGATGTTAAAAGTAAGTTCTGCTTGTGAACACTTTCTCACGAATGTATTTTGCAGGTGCTATTTTTTATTTTAATTTGTTTTATTTTTCCAATGCATTTAGCATAGCAGTTACAGTTGTATTTACATTGTACAACAATAACAATTTTTTAAAAGGAAAAAAATGCTTTTAACATTCAGTTTATATTATAGCATTGGTATATTTCAGAAATAAATTATTATTACTAACAAAACATCAACAATTGGTCCGCGTGGTCCTTTACTTGTTTTCGGTATTTATCTTAGCTGTTTCTGTTTTATATCTGTTGTATTCAATTAGATCAACTGGACTTGAAGTTTAGTTCTTGAAGATGTTTCGCTAGTCATCCGACTGGCGTCTTCAAGAACTAAACTTCAAGTCCAGTTGATCTAATTGAATACAACAGATATACCATGACCTGGATGAATGAGAATCTTCACAAGCATGTTTCTGTTTTATGTGCAAGACAATGGGCTTCCTAGCATAAGATAGAGTTGCCTGTAGGAACTGACACTCATAGTTGTACCATATATACTCCTCCATCACACCAAACAGACATGTCAATGGAGATAGGGGCACTTGATGTGGGGTAAGAAGATTAAGCAGCTGGATTACCCCAGACCAGAAGATGTTCATTCTGGGACAGTTCCAAAGAAGATGAATAAAATCTGCGTCTGATTGACGGCATTTAGGGCAGTTTGATGTTCTAGTGTTTCCAAAATGCTGAATTTGTCTGGGGGTGTAGTAAGTTTGATGAATGATGTTAAACTGAATCATTTTATTATTGACAGCAGGTGATACTTGCATATGTGAGTTAGCCAATTCCTGCCAATATTCCTCATTCATATTTATATTCTCCAGGCATGGAGTCCATCTGTTTCTTATATATGTTAAGTTACTTTGTGATTTTGCCTGCACTAGACAGTTATATAATCTGGATATCATGCCCTGTGAGCCCTGTGTACGTATTATCCCAATCGCCGGGTGTTTAGTTATAGTCAGAGAGGAAGAGTGTAGTAGTGTTCTCAGAGCGTGGCGCAACTACAGATATCTGAAATGCGTTGCATCTGAGAGTTTATAGCTGTTTTGCAGCTGATCAAATGGGATCATTGAGCCTTTCTGTATTATATGTCCTAATGAGTTAATCCCATAGCTTTCCCATAGTGTCGCGCTCATCAATCCTTGAAGCTCAGGCAGGAGCTTGTTTTTCCAAAGGGGGGTATTTTCATACCTTCCCTTAACTTCCAGAATTTTATTGGCTAAACTCCAGATTTTATGTGCTTGCTTATGTATTGTTATACCCCTACCTATAGCATGTGAAGAATGCTCTGATTTGTATGTGGGGGAGACCAAACAGCAACTGCATCAACGTATGGCCCAGCACAGAAGAGCCAATTCCTCGGGTCAGGACTCAGCCGTGTATCTGCATCTTAAGTATAAAGGACATACCTTTGAAGATTGTAATGTTAACATACTGGCGAAGGAACGTGACTGGTTCAAGAGAGGTGTTAAGGAGGCCATTTATGTGAAAATAAAGAAACCAAGCCTAAATAGAGGTGGGGCTGAGAGAAGGATTGACTATGTCCATTGCTGTCTACTATTTGAAGAGATATTAAAGAGGAATTGACATAGTACATTCCTTCTATTTGATGATATTAGAAAAGGATGACTTGTACATTGTCTTCTATATTGATAAGATATTAAGAGAAGGATTGACTCTGTACATTGCTTCTCATATTGATAGACATTAGAGAAGGATTGACTATGTCACATTGCTGTCTATATTGATAGACATTAGAGAAGATTGACTATGTACATTTCATATTGAACAAATTAAAAATTGACTATATTAACATATCGTTGTATTTCATATCATCAACTGGAACTTGTAAATGTAGTTCTTGAAATGTAAGACTGCGGATTGACTATGTATATCTGTTGTATTCAATTAGATCAACTGGACTTGAAATGTAGTTCTTGAATGTGAAGAATGCTCTGATTTGTATGTGGGGGAGACCAAACAGCAACTGCATCAACGTATGGCCCAGCACAGAAGAGCCAATTCCTCGGGTCAGGACTCAGCCGTGTATCTGCATCTTAAGGATAAAGGACATACCTTTGAAGATTGTAATGTTAACATACTGGCGAAGGAACGTGACTGGTTCAAGAGAGGTGTTAAGGAGGCCATTTGTGTGAAAATAAAGAAACCAAGCCTAAATAGAGGTGGGGGGGTTCGACACCAACTGTCTGCCATGTACAATGCTGTTTTAACACCTTACTCTGGGCGTTCCTATAACACCTCCTAGCCACTATCTAATCACACCCTTAACACCTGGCTGTGATATGCTAATTGGGATTTTCCAGGGTACATAATTGCCACAGATTCTTGTACAAGTCATTCTGAATTGAGAAAGCCAGTCGGATGACTAGCGAAACGTCTTCAAGAACTACATTTCAAGTCCAGTTGATCTAATTGAATACAACAGATATACCATGACCTGGATGAATGAGAACCTTCACAAGCGATTGACTATGTACATTGCTATCTATATTGATAGATATTAGAGAAGGATTGACTATGTACATTGCTGTCTATATTGATAGACATTAGAGAAGGATTGACTATGTGCATTGCTGTCTATATTGATAGATATTAGAGAAGGATTGACTATGTACATTGCTGTCTATATTGATAGAAATTAGAGAAGGATTGACTATGTACATTCCTGTCTATATTGATAGACATTAGAGAAGGATTGACTATGTACATTCCTGTCTATATTGATAGATATTAGAGAAGGATTGACTATGTACATTGCTGTCTATATTGATCACTGTACATAGTCAATCCTTCTCTAATTCTACTCAATATAGACAGAATGTACATAGTCAATCTTCTCTAATCTTTCAATAGAGACGCATGTACATAGCTCAATCCTTCTCTAATGTCATCAATAAGAGACAGCAATGTACATAGTCAATCCTCTCTAATGTCTATCAATATAGACGCAAGTACATAGTCAATCCTTCTCTAATTCTATCATATAGCAGCAATGTACATAGTCAATCCTTCCTAATGTCTATCAATATAGACAGCATGTACAATCAATCCTTTCTAATATCTATCAATATAGACAGCAATGTACATAGTCAATCCTTCTCTAATGTCTATCAATATAGCACAGCAATGTACATAGTCAATCCTTCTCTAATTTATCAATATAGACAGCAATGTACATAGTCAATCCTTCTCTAATGTCTATCAATATGACACATATGTCAATAGTCAATCCTTCTCTAATTCTATCAATATAGACAGCATGTACATAGTCAATCCTTCTCTAATATCTATCAATATAGACCAGCAATGTACATAGTCAATCCTCTCTAATTCTATCAATATAGACAGCAATGTACATAGTCAATCCTTCTTATCTATCAATATAGACAGCAATGTACATAGTCAATCCTTCTCTAATCTCTATCAATATAGACAGCAATGTACATAGTCAATCCTTCTCTATATCACAATATAGACAGCATGTACATAGTCAATCTTCTCTAATTCTATCAATATAGACCAAATGTCATAGTCATCCTTCTCTAATATCTATCAATATAGACAGCAATGTACATAGTCAATCTTCTCTAATATCTATCAATATAGACAGCAATGTACATAGTCAATCCTTCTCTATATCTATCAAATAGACAATGTACATAGTCAATCTTCTCTAATATCTATCATATAGACCAGCAATTACATGTCAATTCCTTCTCTAATTCTATCAATATAGACACAATGTACATAGTCAATCTTCTCTAATATCTATCATATGACAGCAATGTACATAGTCAATCTCTCTAATATCTATCAATATAGACAGCAATGTACATAGTCAATCCTTCTCTAATATCTATCAATATAGACAGCAATGTACATAGTCAATCCTTCTCTAATATCTTCATATAGACAGCAATGTACATAGTCAATCCTTTCTAATCTATCAATAAGACAGCAATGTACATAGTCATCCTTCTCTATATCTATCAATATAGACAGAATGTACATAGTCAATCCTTCTTTAATTCTATCAATATAGACACCAATGTACATAGTCCATCTCTCTCTAATATCTATCAATATAGACAGCAATGTACATAGTCATCCTTCTCTAATATCTATCAAATAGACAGCAATGTACATAGTCAATCCTTCTCTAATGTCTATCAATATAGAAGCAATGTACATAGTCAATCCTTCTCTAATATCTATCATATAGCGCAATATGTCATATCAATAACCTTCTCTAATATCACAATAGAAGCAAGGTACATAGTCAATCCTTCTCTAATTCTATCAATTATGACAGCAATGTACATAGTCAATCCTTCTCTAATTCTATCAATATAGACAGCAATGTAACATAGTCAATCCTTCTCTCTTAATATCTATCAATATAGACAGCAATGTACATAGTCAATCCTTCTCTAATATCTATCAATATAGACAGCAATGTCAAGTCAATCCTTCTCTAATGTCTATCAATATAGACAGCAATGTACATAGTCAATCTTCTCTAATATCTATCAATATAGACAGCAATGTACATAGTCAATCCTTCTCTAATATCTATCAATATAGACAGCAATGTACATAGTCAATCCTTCTCTAATATCTATCAATATAGACAGCAAATGTACATAGTCAATCCTTCTCTAATTTCTATCATATAGACAGCAATGTACATATTCAATCCTTCTCTATATCTATCAATATAGACAGCAATGTACATGTCAAATCCTTCTCTAATATCTATCAATATAGACAGCAATGTACATAGTCAATCCTTCTCTAATTCATCAATATAGACAGCAATGTAACTAGTCAATCCTTCTCTAATATCTATCAATATAGACAGCAATGTACATAGTCAATCCTTCTCTAATATCTACAATATAGACAGCAATGTACATAGTCAATCCTTCTCTAATATTATCAATATAGACAGCAATGTACATAGTCAATCCTTCTCTATATCTATCAATTAGACAGCAATGTACATAGTCATCCTTCTCTAATATCTATCAATATAGACAGCAATGTACATAGTCAATCCTTCTCTAATATCTATCAATATAGACAGCAATGTACATATTCAATCCTTCTCTAATATTCTATCAATATAGCATCGCAATGTACATAGTCACTCGCTTGTGAAGGTTCTCATTCATCCAGGTCATGGTATATCTGTTGTATTCATTAGATCAATGACTTGAATGTAATTCTTGAAGACTTTCGCTAGTCATCGACTGGCTTTCCTCCAATTCAGAATGACTTGTACAGAATCTGTGCAATTATGTACCCTGGAAAATCCAATTAGCATATCACAGCCAGGTGTTAAAGGGTGATTAGATAGTGGCTAAGAGTTGTTATTGAACGCCAGAGTAAGGTTGTTTTAAAAATAGCATTGGTACATGGCAGACAGTTGGTGGCGAACCCCCCCACCTATTTTAGCTTGGTTTCTTTATTTTCACATAAATGGCTCCTTAACACCCTCTTGAACCAGTCACATTCCTTTCGCCAGTAATGTTAACATTACAATCTTCAAAGGTCTGTCTTTATCCTAAGATGCGATACCGGCTGATCCGACCCCGAGGAATGGCTCTTCTGTGCTGGGCATACGTTGATGCAGTTGCGTTGGTCCTCCCCACATACAAATCAGAGCATTCTTCACATCAAAACTCATTTCAAGTCCAGTTGATCTAATGATACCAGATATACTAGTCAATCCTCTCTAATGTCTATCAATTAGACAGCAATGTACATAGTCAATCCTTCTCTAATTCTATCAATATAGACAGCAATGTACATAGTCAATCCTTCTCTATAATTCTATCAATATAGACAGAATGTACATAGTCAATCCTTCTCTAATCTATCAATATAGACAGGAATGTACATAGTCAATCCTTCTTTAATATCTATCAATATAGTACAGCAATGTACATAGTCAATCCTTCTCTAAGTCTATCAATATAGACAGCATGTACATAGTCAATCCTTCTCTAATATCTATCAATATGATAGCAATGTACATAGTCAATCCTCTCTAATGTCTATCAATATAGACAGCAATGTACATAGTCAATCCTTCTCTAATATCTATCAATATAGACACAATGTACATAGTCAATCCTTCTCTAATTTCTATCAATATAGACAGCAATGTACATAGTCAATCCTTCTCTAATATCTATCAATATAGACAGCAATGTACATAGTCAATCCTCTCTAATTTCTATCATATAACACAATGACTAAGTCAATCCTTCTCTAATATCTATTATAGACAGCAATGTACATAGTCAATCCTTCTCTAATATCTATCAATTATAGACAGAAACAAGCAATGTACAAAATAGTCAATCCTCTCTAATATCTATCAAATATAGATAGCATGTACATAGTTCAATCGCTTGTGAAGGTTCTCATTCATCCAGGTCATGGTATATTGTTGTATTCAATTAGATCAACTGGACTTAAATGTGTTCTTGAAGACGTTTCGCTAGTCATCGACTGGCTTTCTCAATTCAGAAGCTTGTACAAGAATCTGTGGCAATTATGTACCCTGGAAAATCCCAATTAGCATATCACAGCCAGTGGTAAGGGTGTGATAGATAGTGGCTAAGGAGGTGTTATAGAACGCCCAGAGTAAGGTGTTAAAACAAGCATTGTACATGGCAGACAGTTGGTGTCGACACCCCCCCACCTCTATTTAGGCTTGGTTTCTTTATTTCACACAAATGCCTCCTTAACACCTCTCGAACCAGTCACGTCCTTCGCCAGTATGTTAACATTACAACTTCAAAGGTATGTCCTTTATCCTTAAGATTGCAGATACACGGCTGAGTCCTGACCCGAGGAATTGGCTTGCTGTGCGGAGGGC